>JARBWK010000005.1:122608318-122624222 GCA_030556195.1 Anolis apletophallus | reverse complement strand
AAAGGACTTCATCTCATGGGGGGCTGTAAGCATCATAGGACACTTGCGCCCCAGTTCATCCACAGAGCCTGACAACGCACATCGCATGATGCATGCTCACTTCCAGCAGGGCTCCATCAATCAACTGGAGTGCTAGCGTCCTGCAATGCTGTGTCCAGAACACGGGAGGCTTCCTGTGTTGTATTGGGAACTACGGGGCCAGCACAGAGGAAACTGCATGGTGACGCTTCCCCATGTGTGATGAGGAAGCATCACTGTAGGCAAGGTGGTTTGCGGGCCCTTGCCAAATATCCCAGCGCAACCTCATGAACGTGATGAGGTTGTAAGGCTGACCTGAAGTTAGGCAGAGTGAAGCAAGTTCCTGAAGCAGTGAGTGATGGCAAGCAGCAAAGCTATCAGCAGTAACTAGTCCTCCTGTGTGCATGCACACACACACACACACACCATTAGCTATTGCCTGTTGTTGCAATGTCTGCCACCCATTCAGTCCTCAGCTCCCTAAAGTTGTCACAGATTGGCAACAAACCAACAAGACGAAACATTCAATCCTGCTATTTGTATAGAGAACAGAGAGGGGTACTATCATCTCCTTTTCCTTATGATCTCATCACATTGGGGTTTAAATGGCCCCTTTTTCTTCTTTTGGAAGAAATGACATTGTTTTGGTCCCACCCTCATTGCTCCCAAAGAAGAGAGGAAGCGTCACACGAAACAAGGAACATGAAAGACATTGCAGACCAACTCAATCTGAGAAGTCAGCCATAGCAGAGCACGTGATAAACCAACCTGGACACAGCATATTATTTGAAAACACGGAAATGCTGGACCACTCTAACCACCACGTCAGACTACACAGAGAAGCTATTGAAATCCACAAACATGTGGACAATTTCAGCAGGAAGGAAGAAACCATGAAAATGAACAAAATCTGGCTATCAGTATTTTTTTTTAAACCCTCTAAAATCAGGACAATAAATAAAGAGCAACACTCAAAGCCACAGGAATTCCAGGCAAGAATCAATCAGGGCCAGCTAACACCTCCCAACAAAGGATCCCCAGGCAGCAGGCAGCCAGGCTTTGAAGCTACAAGGCAATTAAATGCCAATCAAGATGCTCAATTGTAACATTCACACTTGCCTCAAACAAACAAGAGTTCTTTCTCCCACCCTGGACATTCCACAGATATATAAATCCCTCTTGCCTAGTTTCCAAGAAACCTCACAACCTCTGAGGATGCCTGCCATAGATGTGGGTGAAACGTCAGGAGAGAATGCTTCTGTAACATGGCCATACTGCCCGTAAAACTCACAGCAACCCAGTGATTCCGGCCATGAAAGCCTTCAACATCACAAATGGATCATTATTTTTCTCAACCTCCCAAAAAGATATGTATCATTTCACAACATAGATAGAAAATGAGAAAAATGTACTCCCTTAGGCGGGTTTCATCATAGCAAAAAGACCCCTGTTATTTTCATCAATATTAATCAATACAATCATTAGAATATCTACCATAATCTACTTAAAAATTAATGTAAGAAAATGCAGTCTACGAGAGAATTAGATATGCAATACTATGTAACTGACAATCAATCATCCATACAGAAATGCATAATGTATTCATTCAATCAGAATGCAATGCTGAATACATGAATAAAATTAAATGACTTGGCCAGTCACGCTACCTGAATATCAGGGCATATTGGGATTTAAAGTTTAGCTGGAGAAATTTAGCATTGCTGGGCCAAGAGCTCTAATTCCTCACCAAACTACAATCCCCTGATTCTACTGGATGTAAATATGGCTGTTAAATAGAACCATAGAGCTATAACTGTGTAGTGTGAGAGGATCCAGTTGTATGCTAGATTGAAGATAGAACTAGCTTTTTCGTAGCAACAGATTCAAACTACAGGGAAAGAGACTCCACCTGAATATTAGGAAGAACTTAATGGTAAGAGCTATTCAGCAGTGGAATATGCTGCCTTGGAGTACGGTGAAGTCTCCATCTCAGGACACTTTTAAATAGAGACTCGATGTTTCTCAACCTGTGGGTCCCCAGATGTTTTGGCCTTCAACGCCCTGAAATCCTAGCAGCAGGTAAACTGGCTGGGATTTCTGGGAGTTGTAGGCCAAAACACCTGGGGACCCACAGGTTGAGAACCACTGGGCTAGATGGTCGTTTGTCAATAATGTTTTGAGTGAAGAAAGACAGGGTTTTGTACTGGATGAAACTTGTGCTCATTTCCAACATTCAATTCTATATTTTTATGGCCCCATACTGCTGTTGGTAGACCAAGGCACCATCTACACCAGGAGTCGGGAACCTTTTTGACTCAGAGAGCCATGAAAACAAAATATTTGGAAATTTATTTCAGTGAGAGCCATATAATATATATAATATATTTTAAGACTGAATTCAACTACTGTAAATGTGAGTATATACGTACATACTATGAGAAAAGGATTCCCCCGGCAGAATGACATTGTGTATGTCCAACCGAAGAATCCGTAGACCAAGACCAATGCTGGAGCAATCCCCAAACATTATGGGCAAGAAAGTGGTGTGTAAAGAAAGCCCTATAACGCTCCCAGGCTCCGCGGGAAGGCAAAGAGGAACGGAGTTCACATGAGGCTTTTGCAAAGCATCAAAGCAATCAATCGCCAAATGGGGGTTGGAGGAACGTTCTAGGCAAGCCGCTCACTGGAAGATGGAAAGGCAGGAAAATCCGCCTTCTCTCTCTCTCTCTCTCTCTCTCTCTCTCTCTCTCTCTCCCCTCTCTCTCTCCACTTCCCTTCTCTGGCAAAGCCACGCCTATCTTTGGGACACCTGCCCACCCGCGGCTGCCATGTCTGGGCTGGGCGGAAGTCCAGCGAGCGGGAGGGGGAGGACTCCGCTTCCTAGAGAGGCAGAGGAAGAGCCGGGCGGGGAGCTTCCCTCAGAACTCACTTCCGGAGAAGAAGGTGGGAAAGGGAATGCCGTCATGGCGGCTGAAGGGAAAGGCCTTTCGAGGAGAGAGAAAGGAAGGTAAGGAACTGCTGTGTTAAAGAACTCTGTGAGCCAGATGCAATCATCAAAAGAGCTACACCTGGCTCGCGAACCATAGGTTCCCGACCCCTGATCTACACTAATATAATGCAGATTGAACCATAGTACATAATCAGTGTAGACTCATGCAGTTAACTGCATTGAACTGGATGATATGAGTATGATATGATGATATAATGCAATTTGGTCTGCATTAATTGGTCAATGTAGATGAGGCTTGAGTTGGAACACAACCAAAGTCAAACTGCAGCTAGTCTTTGAACACAAACTCTATTTTATTATTATTTATTTATTTATTAACTTTATTTATACCCTGCTCACATCTCCCCAAGGGGACTCGGGGCAGCTTACATGAGGCCAAGCCCAACAACACACAACAACAACAACAAAACAAAGCAATTATAAAAACAACACATGTCATTCCTATCTGAAGAATTTCTCTTTGTGCTTGTAACATTTGCAAGGGTTGCATTCCCTGTCTATACACCTTTCCTCCACAAACTACAGTTTGATTTCACATTCACCTTCTCATGAAAAGTTTCAACCCAAACCTGTGACATCTTTGTGCTTCCTCAATGTGAGGATTCATCAGACATCTTCCACTTCCTCCTCAAAGAACAAGGGTGAAATTCACCTTCGGGAATTGAGAGACGTGAGACTGGGAGAGCTTGCTCATCAGAGTGACAGGTGCATGAGAGGGATACAGGAATGGGTGGAGGTGCTCACATCCTGCGGTGTCTCTCCGGGGTCCCTTTGTTGTCCTGCCTTTGCTTGCCCCCCTGCTGCTCAAGAAGTCGGCTTTTTTTTCCTGAAGAGCTGGAAGAACTTTGTGTCACTTTGTACCTTGAACATGAACCCTGTCTTTGCATTTACAGTATAGGGGAAAAAAGGAAGAGGAAAGAGTGCAAGAGAGAAAGCTTAAGTCTAAGTCCCCAGCAATCCCAGGTGTATATTGATGTTGAAAGAAGGGAAGCAGGTGGCTTTTCTTAAAATTTGAAATGAGAAAATAAGAAGGTATGCTTGGGGGGAAAACAAGGCAAACAGCGTGCATTCTTTTCTTTTGCAATCTCTAGCTTATTTTAACGTGCTTTCGCTTCCTTTTTTTAATAAGTCGCAAAACAAACTTTTGAAAGGAGATTAATTTTCCTTTCCATAGATATTGACAGGGGTCTTTTGGGCTCTTCAGTGCAAACTTTCTTCCTGCCAGCCTTAATGCTATGGTGAGTGTGCGCGCGTTCAGAAGAAAGGAGACATTTCTCCCCCTGAACTATTTGATCTCACTAGAGTGTGTATGTGCTACAAAATCTAATCCCGCTATTTGTATTCTACAACATAAGAAACCCTGATTGCAAAGGTAGTGATGCTTTAAATCTTGCCTGAAGCCAAGATCAAAGGTGGCCTTCACTAATCCCAGCACCTGATGCATCCCTTCCTCTTTTATAAATATAGAGAGGTACGAAAAAGATTGAACAGATTCCTGTTAATATACAGTAGGAATTTGGCCCCTAATTTATTTTATTTTATTATTTTATGTCAGAATGCCTAGGGCACAGATGGGATGTCATCCTAATTCTTTGGCTTTGCATTAAGAAAGCACCATATTCAATATCTGGGTATCTTCAGGTAGGTTTGTGGATGGAACGCTGTCTGAACCTCTGGAGTGTGGCTGTCAATCAGTGTAGTGAAAACCAAAGAATCAGAATAAGAAAGAATCAGAAGAATAAAAAAATATTATAGTTGTTCAGCAGGCCTTGGAAAGGAGTAGCCCCAGGTCCTACCCTGAACATCAGTTCGGACCCTGCTCTGCACTTTACCCACTCCCCCGGCCCTATGCTACTCTGTTGCACTAGCTCAGCCCTCTCATAGTTGCATAGGCCCACTCTGAATTTCTGGCCATTGGTAGTCACATTTTGCCCGATGGAATAGTACTGAAACTGGCTTTTAAATTTTAAATATGTATAAGTGTCTTAATAGTATTATGTTTATGTGCCTTGAAGCCGTTACTGGTTGGCTGCGTGCCAGTAGATTGAGGGTGAATCCAGCAAAGATGGAGATACTCTGGCTGGCCCACCCACTTGATGGGGAGGCCTGACTGCCTAGCTTGGATGGCGAGGCATTATGCCTGACATCCTCAGTTAAGAGCCTTGGGGTCGTTTTTGATGCATTGCTGTCGATGGAGGCCCAGGTCTCCAGCGTCAGCAAAACCACCTTTTTCCATCTGCAGCAAGCTAGGCGTCTGGCCCCTTACCTATCCAGAGACGACCTGACCACGATGCTCCAAGCCACAGTCATCTCGAGACTGGACTACTGTAATTCCCTTTACATCAGCCTGCCCTTGTCAGTGATCCGGAAACTTCAGAATGCCGCTGCTCTACTTCTCACTGGGGCTCCAGTGAGATGTCACATAACACCTATCCTCCAGCAGCTTCATTGGCTTCCGGTCGAGCACCGGATCACCTTCAAGGTGATGCTGTTAACTTTCAAGGCCTTGCATGGTCTGGGGCCATTGTATCTGAGGGACCGTCTTTTCCCCTACCAACCCCAGAGGTCACTTCGTTCCGAACAAATGAACCTCCTTGAAGTACCGACCTTCAAAGCAATCCATCTTACATCGACACGGCGCAGAGCCTTTTCTGTAGTGGCGCCGTCACTATGGAACACTCTTCCAAGCGATGTACGGGCCATGCAGGACCTTCTCTCCTTCCGCAAGGTCTGCAAGACTCACCTTTTCCGGCTAGCCTTTGATTGCTAAGCCAGAAATCTTTATTAAGATAGTTTAATATGTATGCTTTTACCTCTGTGTGTTTTACCTGATTGTAAGCCGCTCCGAGCCCTCCAAATAATAAATAAATAAATAAATGTTTTATAATTATTGTTCTGTGTGATTTTGTGTTGGTAACGGAATGCTTTACCTTTGCTGGAAACTGCCCTGAGTCCCCTCAGGGAGATAGAGTGGTATACAAATAAATTATTATTATTATTATTATTATCCAGTAAGGTAACGGTTTCCCTTTGACATTAAGTCTAGTCATTTCCGACTCTAGGGAGTGGCGCTCATCTCCATTTCTAAGCCGAAGAGCCAACGATATCTATAGGTCATGTGGCCAGCATGATTGCATGGAGTGCTGTTACCTTCCCACCAAAGCAGTACCTATTGAGCTACTCACATTCGCATGTTTTTGAAATGCTGGGTTGGCAGAAGCTAGAGCTAACAACGGGAGCTCACCCCCACTCACAGATTCGAACTGCCTACTTTCCAATCACTAAGATCTGCGGCTTAGTGGTTTAACCCACTGCTGTAGCCCCTGTTTAGCAGAAGAAAGAGATGTGTAAGGCAGGCCCAGATTAACATTTTTTTGTGCCCTAGGCCACACTTTGGAACTATGCCCCCTTTAAGCCAACCTCCCGCCACCTCCAAGGTCCCCATTCCCACCGGCTGGAAAGCTCCGCTGTGCTCTGAAGGTTTCCTCGGGAGTCGGGAGGCTTGGGGAGAGCGCAGCGGGTGCAAACTTGCTCCAAAGGCGCGCATGAGAGAGAGAGAGAGCGCGCATGCGAGAGAGAGAGAGAGAGAGCGCAAGAGAGAGAGAGAGAGCGTGCACGTGAGAGAAAGAGAGAGAGTGAGAGAGCGCAAGAGAGAGCGAGATGCATTTTAACCTAAACAAGTGTAAAGTCATGCACATCGGGGCAAAGAACCCCAAATACACTTATCAACTGATGGGATCAAAGCTTTCTGAGACAAACCAAGAAAGGGATCTTGGGGTTTTGGTGGACAGCTCAATGAAGATGTCAACCCAGTGCGCTGCAGCAGTGAAAAAAACAAATTCTATGCTTGGCATGATCAGGAAGGGAATCGAAAATAGGTCAGCAAATGTTGTATTGCCTCTCTACAAATCTATGGTGAGGCCACATCTGGAGTACTGTGTACAATTCTGGTCACCGCACCTCAAGAAGGATATAACGGAACTGGAAAGGTACAGAAAAGGGCAACAAGAATGATCCAAGGGATGGAGCAGCTCCCTTACGAAATCAGGTTGCAACGCCTTGGTCTTTTCAGCCTTGAAAGACGGCGTTTAAGAGGTGACTTGATCGAAGTGTATAAAATCATGCATGGGATAGAAAGGTGAATAAAGAAAAAATATTTTCTCTGTCACACAACACTAGGACTAGGGGGCACTCCCTAAAGCTCCAAGGTAGGAAAGTTAGGACTAATAAAGGGAAATATTTCTTCACCCAGAGGGTCATTGGGTTATGGAACTCACTTCCAGAGGAGGTTGTGACAGCTGTCAGCCTGGACAGCTTCAAGGCAGGATTAGACAGATTCATGGATACCAAGGGAATCAGTAGTTACTGAAATGGACATCCAAGTGCCACCTCTGTGTTGATGGAGGCAGGCAGGATTTTCCCCGGGTACTGGTTGTGGGGGGACTGTGTGACACAGAATGCTGGACTAGATGGGCTGAGGCCCGATTCAGCATGGCTCTTATTATGTTCTTATGTTCTTATGAGATCGCAAGAGAGTGAGTGAGAGAGAGAGTGAGAGAGAGAGAGAGAGAGAGTGCACGAGAGAGAGAGAGAGCAGAGAGAGAGAACAAGAGATAGAGAGAGAGCCCGAGAGAGAGCCCGAGAGAGAGAGAGAGAGAGAGAGAGAGAGAGAGAGAGAGAGAGAGAGAGAGAGAGACGAAGGGGACGGAGCAGAGACTTTGCCGGGAGAAGGAGCGAGGAGGGGCATGAGAAAGGGGAAAAGAGGTGCACAGATCAGGGGGTTTTTTGGTCCGTGATCTGCACCGCTCCCCTCGGCTTGCGCCCCTAGGCCATGGTCTCTTTGGCCTTATGGGTAATCCGGGCATGATGTAGGACAAGGCTCTCACAAGGATTGCAAAGATGGCATTGCCCTGTAGGTGAATGCAAACTCAGCATCTCGCTCCAGTTTCTCATATTTAACTGATGAAGAAATTCAGGATGAGACGAAACTGGACTACCGAATGCACAAATGTGGAACATGATGGATAATATAGTAAAGGCTTTGCATGAAAAAGCTGCAATTCCTACCCTCGCTTTAGAAATAATTAGAATCCTTTGGAATGATAATATTTTAAACATTCAGATTTATGTTTTAGTATTCCAGTACTGTTGGCTCATTGTTTGGTGCTACAGCTTTATAAGCAGAATGTGTGGCAGATGGTTTGTATTTGCATTAGCCTTCTGGAAAGGGAATCTGCTTCTACCACCATACGCTGTAAGCTTTTCTTTTCAAGTTTACAAGGAAGTGGTCAAAATGCCATTTTTTAAACAAAAAAATCCTATTTTGAAGAGAGGACACTAATCAGCACATGCTTTGTCAGCTCCACACATGTTTAGTTCCAAAAAGTGATTCTTAAAATTATTTAGCTATTTCTCCCTGCCTTTAACGCATTTCAAAAGACCTTCATTTTTTGCCCCCTGGCACAGCTTAATTTCATTTGTCACTTGTTATACAGTGGAGCCATGTGAAGCTAAGATATATTATTTGCTCTAGTCTACATTGGATAATTTATTACATTAAGAAACCAATAATTTTCAAATATAATCAGATTTAAGGTTTTAATAAGATTCACCCTCCTATTCACACTTGCTTAATTTAAGAATATTAAATCTGCTCAGGAATGAGCCGCTTTTCAAAGCCATGTGTACTTATTACAGGATTTCATACCTGATGTGTTAATAGGATTTAATTATATTAGCTTTCAGAGACAAGAGACACACCACAATAGTCAAACTTGATCAAAATCAAGCACAAACATGCAAACAGGATACTGACCAGTCTCCCCGAGAAAAAGTACAGTCATGTTGATGTTTATTCTCAAACAAGCCCCAATGAGTTCTTTCGATGCCACTGGTTTGGAACCAGTGATGACTTTTTGCCTTCATATAAATGGGCAGTGGATCTGCTCTGGGTTTTAGTCTAACTCTTAAATAAGGTGTCCAAAGTGTTGAGCATTCAAGTCTTCTCACTTCCATGGCTCAGCTATAATCCTAAATCCAATCACTTACAAGCAAGTCCTTCTGAACTTAGCAAGACTTCCTTCTGAATAAGGACTGCATTCTTGATGTTCTTGATAATATTTAGTACTTTGATTTGCTTCATATTGAAATTTAATATGAACACATGATTTGAGTGTTGCGTGTGCATGGGTGATACACCTCCCATCTAAAGACCAATAAGATACAGACACAAGTGGTTGGAATAAAAATTGGCCGCAACTCATTTATTGATAACAGGAACAAGGTTTGGCAGCCATGCATGGGTCCTGGATCAGGGGTCGGACAGTAGGACTGGTCGATCCAAGAAAAAAACATTTCGAAACTAGTTTCGGATCTAATTGTAGCTGCCGTTTCGGATTATATGGACTTCCAAAAAATTTCCAATAAATTTCAAAATTGATTTGGAAGTATTTCCAAAATTCGGAAGTCTTCGGAAATGGCGTCCGCTTTCAAAAATGGGCAAAAAAATTCAGCAGAAGGGAGAGTTAGCTGTTAGCCATCAGCCAATGAGCAATCAGCAAGAAAATTCGAAAATGACATCCAAAATTCAGAATTCGGAATTCCAAAATTCAGAATTTCGGATTTTGGAATTCCTGTTGGGAGGGTTGCTCTAGAAATTGCTTTAAAAGTCAGAAGTATCCGAAAAACTTCAGAAATTCGTGCATATTCAAAATTGTAGAACAGCCCTATTGGACAGCCCACTGTTGTCCGTAGTCGCTTGCATGCCTGGGTGCCACCGGCCCAATACTGGTCCACGGAAACTCGGCACTCCAGGGCCAGGGCATTATCCCCCCCCCCCTTCCACAAGGGGCAATAAGCCAACCAGATCCAGGGCCCATGCCACACACCACGCCAAACACAGAGTTGTGACGATGAACACTAATAACAGCAGGAAAAGTTGACAAGATGCAAACAATGAATACACAGCACGACAAGTAACAAAATACAAACAATGGATACAAGCAGGGTGGGTGGGATGGAAAATCAGGACCAGACCCAGAGCCTGCTGAGGCACCTCGGGCAGCCTTAAGTAGGCTGCCCGGGCGGAAGAGAGGGCCGGCCCATTGATGGGGCAGAACGGGGCAGAGCCAGCCCCACCCAGGGGGCTTCTGGGAAGAAGAAGGGCCACCCGGACCAAGATGGCGGTGAGGACACCTTACACCGCAACACGCTCGGCCCGGTGAGTCAGCCAAGCTATTTCTTTAGGGTAAACACTGAAGGGTTTTTAAAGTACTGTTTCATCATGCAAACAAAGCCTGTGCATACTTCCTTGGGGAGTAACTCCCATTGAATGTTTTTTAAAAGGTTTTTAAAACATGGATTAACAATTTACCATGTAAACAAAACACAAAACAGTGAACATGTTACAAATACATGACCCCACCGCCAAGGCCTGAACAAGTATCCTTTCCTTTGCCATATATGTATACGTCAAACATTAATCAAATGTCATATCTATATACATAACAATATAATGTTCATTTGTGGGATTAACATAACTCAAAAACCACTGGGTGAATTGACTCCAAATTCGGACACAACACACCTATCAGGCCAATGAGGGACCATCACTCATAAAACATTGAAAAACACAGTGGAAGAAACTTTAAAAGCCAAAAAATAAAAAAATACCCACCCACCCCCAACTACCCAACTAATTTCCCTTAATCAATGTTTTAAATGCAAAGTGTGGAAATAGTTATGTTATCATCAACTAACACTGAATCCGAGTGTTCATTTCTGGGCAAACCATTGGCAGCAAGGAGTCTGGGTTGTGGTAGGTTTTTCAGGTTGTATGGCCATGTTCTAGAAGCATTCTCTCCTGACGTTTTGCCTGTATCTATGGCAGGCATCCTCAGAGGTTGTGAGGATGCCTCACAACCTCTGAGGATGCCTGCCATAGATGTAGGACAGTGTTTTCAAAACTTTTTTGGCCTACCGCCCCCTTTCCAGAAAATTAAACAGGAATATATTTGTATTAATGCAGTGGTTCTCAACCTTTCTAATGCCATGACCCCTAAATAAGGTTCCTCAATTGTGGTGACCCCCAACCATATTTACATTGCTACTTCATAAATAATTTTGCTACTGTTACAAATTCTAATCCAAATATCTAATATGCAGGTCAAAGCGAAGGGGGCAGGGCCAAAGAAGAGGGCCGTGCGACCCCTCCTCAATGGCCAATCATTCACCGCCCCCTTAAAGGGGTTCACCGCCCCCCACATTCCCCTGAGCCTCCCCGTGGATCGCCTCACCACCTACGAGGGGTGGTACCGCCCACTTTGGGAATCAGTGATGTAGGAGAAATGTCAGGAGAGAATGCTTCTAGAACATGGCTATACAGCCCAGAAAACCTACAACAACTCAGTGATTCTGGCCATGAAAGCCTTCGACAATAAATTGAGCATGGAGACTGTTACTGTCAATGTTAAGGACATACATTTTCTTATTGGCTACAAGTGTTCTTTCTCTGTCTTTAAAGTTGCATCTCCCAAATAGTTTTTCTCCTCTTTAGTAGTAACAAAGCATGTAGCACCCTTTGTTGCCTCAAGATGAAAGGAATTCTGGAAACTCTCAGGTTCAGAAATACTGTCCCAAACAATGGGATCCCATTTGGTAACATGTTCATCAATTACATTCTGTCACTGATCCACATCTCTCCTTTTATTTTTGTTCTACCGTTTCCCACCCTTGCCAGGGTGTACACTGTCCATTTACCCTTCAAATCCTTTGTTTATGACAAGCCAATAAGGAGTAATTAGATAGGAATTGCATGTTAATTTCAGCTAGGGAACACTGATCTGTTGGAAGTGAAACAATAAATGACTGCCCACAAAGACAAATCAATGAATCAAGGAGAAGAATTCTTAATTAGACTTGTTTTGAGTGCATCCAGGCATATGCAAAACATTTTCCTGCGCAAATGAATCACTGGATGCTCTCTGCCTCCCTATTTCCAATTACAAAGAGCAATATTCAAAGACTGGTGGTAGAACACGCTTTGCTGTTTAGCTCCATGAGGCTTATTTCAGAGTAGGTTATAAGATAAAATACAAGCAAGGGCATGGCACACTGATATGTTCACCCCTCTCCTGCCATCTATTTTCAGTTTACATGAATTCTGATTGTTACGTTGGGAGTTGCTGAAGGGAGAGGGTGAAAACCTCAATATGTTGGCGCACCCTGACTGACACAGAGAACAAAGTTCCATTGCTCATAATGGCTGCTGACCAGTAAAGCAGGATGGGAAGGGGTTAAGGCCAGAAGATATTATCTTGGATGCCATGGATCACTACTATGGCACCCTAAGATTTTGTAGTTTGGTGAGTGAGTAATCTATAATCTGGCAAAGAAGGCCAAATACTTTATAAAATTACAATCCCAGTCATTCTAGAGCAGTGCTGTCCAACTTCTACTGGACCTAGGGCCGGACTTCCAGTCACTGAAGACCTAGGGGGCTGCTCCGCCCCGCCCCGGCCCTGCCCCCGCCCCCCAGCCACGCCCCAGCCACACCCCGGTCCCTCCTCCTAAAGTGTCACGCCAGCCTCAGAAGCGGCGATTTTGCTCTGAGGCTGGCGTGACCCTTTAGGGAGGGAAGGCAAAGCCAAGGGAGCCCTCCATGGCTTCTCCCTCCCTCCTAGTGTCACGCCAGCCTCCTCCTCTGTTCTGCCTCTCCCACTGGCACACCGATCAGGGCGCTGGTGGGAGAGCCAGAACGGAGAAGGCAACCTAAAGAGGAGGAAGGCAAGCGCTGCCTTCCTTCTCTTTAGGCACGCCTCCTCTTCTGTTCTGCCTCTCCCACCGGCGCACTGATCAGGGCGCCGGTGGGGGACAGAACGGAGAAGCCGTGCCTAAAGAGGGAGGAAGGCAAGCTTGCCTTCCTTCTCTTTAGGCATGCCTCCTCCTACCTGGCTCCTCCTCCTGCACCGCCCCTTGTCCCTCTCTCACGGCGCCGATGCAAACCGGTTTGCATCGGCGCCGGAGAGGAAAGAAGAAGAGGGCGGTGCAGGGAGGAGCTGGCTCCTTCTTTCTCCCTGCCCCGCCTCCTCCTCCTCCTCCCTCCCCCCGCCCCTGCGATCTCGCAGCGGCGGCATGGAGGGACAGAGAGACGCGGTGCAGGGAGGAGGAGCTGGCTCACTTCCTCCTCCCTGCCCCGCCTTTCCCTCCCCGGCCACCATTTTTTTAATTTTTTTAAAAAAATTTACAAAAATTTAAAAATGGCGGCCGGGGGCATAGCGGGGGCCGTGTCCAACAGGCTGGGGGGCCGTGTACGGCCCCGGGGCCGCCAGTTGGACAGCCCTGTTCTAGAGCATTGCACCATGGTAGTTTAATTGGTGCCATACTGCATTAATTGTACAGTGCAGATGCCCCTTAATTAATTAAGTAAAAGGACCTGCAGTGGTGCAATGGGTTAAATCTTTGTGCCACCTAAACTGCTGATCTAAAGATCAGAGGTTGGTATCAATGAGATGAGGTGAGCTCCCATCTGTCAGCCCCACCTTCCCATGCAGAAATATGAGAGAAGCCTCCCACAGGGTGGTAACACATCCAGGTGCCCCCTGGGAAACATCTCTGCAGATGGCTGATTCTCTCACACCAGAAGCAACTAGCAGTTTCTCCTCACTTCTGACACAATTTAAAAAACTCTAACTATACATAAGTAGCTGATCTAGGATCACAGACATGAGTAATTGTACGGGTGAATAAGAATTTCTGAGTACCTTGTATTCTCTTTCAGTAGAATAACTCACAGCAGTGCCCCCTCCTCTTCTATATATTCTACAGACCCAATAGATCACTTGGTCATTTGAACACCTTAGAGCAGGGGTCCTCAAACTAAGGCCCGGGGCCCAGATATGGCCCTCCAAGGTCATTTACCCGGCCCTCGCTCAGGGTCAAACTAAGTCTCAAACTACTTGAAGCACACAACAACAACAACAACAACAACAACCTTATCAGCTAAAAGCAGACTCACACTTCCCATTGAAATACTAAATAAAGAATAAATAATAAGTTGCTCACGAGTAGACTGTTTTGCATTTCTAACTACAGGCTCCTCTCTCTCAGCCTCAGGCTCAACTACACCAGGAATGTGGTGCAGCTGGCTGGGTGTCAGCTGCATAAGATCTCTACTGACCAGAAGGTCATGACTTCGAGGCCTGCCCAGGTCGAGGTGGGCTCTCGACCTACTGTGTAGCCTGTTGTCAACCTTTGCAACCTGAAAGACAGTTGCATCTGTCAAGTAGGAAATTAAGGTACCACTTAGTGGGGAGGCTAAATTTAACTGATTTATGAGGCCATGAAAAAGATCTCCAGGAAACACGCTGAGGAATGAAGGAGTGCGACAGCTCCCCCTGGTGGCCAGATGTTAAATTGCCTTTGTCTGTCTTGTATGATTGTGTGTCTAAATGTGATGTGTACATTGTAATCTGCCCTGAGACCCCTGCGGGGTAAGAAGGGCAGAATGTAAATGAAGTAAATAAATAAATAAATAAACTACAACAGTTTATATTTATTAAAATTGTTCTTCATTTTAATTATCCATCTCGCTGCCACATCACGCCTGTTCTGCGCGAACTGCACTGGCTTCCGATAGAGCACCGGATCACCTTCAAAGTGCTGGTTCTGACCTTCAAGGCCTTGAACGGTCTGGGGCCAGTGTACCTAAGGGATCGCCTCTCCCCATATAGTCCATCAAGACCACTGAAATCTGAGTCCTTGAACCTCCTGGCGGTGCCAAGCCACACAGCCCTCCATTTGACCTCAACGCAGAGGAGAGCCTTTAGCGTTATCGCTCCTGTATTATGGAACGCTCTTCCTCCTTCAGTCCGTGCGCTGCCCAATTTACTAGCCTTTCGAAAGGCTTGTAAAACCTTTCTGTTCGCACAGGCATTTGGTTAGGAACAATTCCTGGGGCTTCCACTTCATGGTCATAGGCCATTGCGTTACGAGCGGCGTACGTTACCATATGGTTTTAACTATAGATGCAATTCCTGGCATCCTGCTGTGTTTTAATGTTATTGTAATATTGTGTTTTATTGTGTTTTTACTGTGTTTTTAATCATTTGTAAGTCACCCCGAGCAAGTCGGGAGAGGCAACTAAGAAATACGCCATTGTCTGGATCCAATTGTGGATGCAATTTCCACATCCAACCATGTTCTGATATGTTACTGTGGATTGTGCTTTTATAGTGTTTTTACTGTGTTTTTATGATCTGTAAATGCTTTTAATGATTTGTGAGTCGCACCGAGCCAGTCGGAATGGGCGACTAAGAAATCGAAATAATAAATATATAAATAATATAAATAAATAAATAAATAAATAAATTGAAACAATAAATAAATAAATAAATAAATAATTTGTATTTTAAGTGTTTTGGGGGGGGGTTGCATTATACGTACAATGAAAACAGGGGAGTGCCTAGTATACAAACAACAGCAAAGGACCTGGGGTCCCAATATAAAAACAATCAAAGTAACAATAAAAGTCCCCAATGGGATTACCGTATAGGAAATATCTTAGAGTCCATTCGAAATGTCCTTAAATCAAAAGTCTTTTATCATCCACGTGCCAGTCCGGATTTCGGGGTGAGCACTCAGGGCCACACCAAGCGGTCTAAAGGTGGTTTGCTACCTTTACTTAACAGGGTTCTCCTGGGATGGCGTCCGCCCTTCGTCGGGCATGCTGAATCACATCTTCTGGGTAACCTCTATCTCTTAGTTTGGCTGAAAGCAAATTAGCCTCATCATAAGTGTGATGGGAATTCTCGACTCATGTGCCTTGTCGGTGGTGTATATCCAAGTGTATAAATCTCATCACCCCTAACGCCCTCTATA
>JARBWK010000005.1:122511051-122608218 GCA_030556195.1 Anolis apletophallus | reverse complement strand
TCTGAGCATATGGTCTTCTAAAATACTTATATGTGTGTAATTTTTAAAAGGTATACATTTTTAAATGTCATTTATCATAAAACAGGCCCCATTAAATGCATTGGTTCTATCATAAAATGGTTTTTATGATAGAACCAATGAGGAACTGACGTTTATATCCCAGGAACAAAACTCATGCAAACAATGTCCATATTCGCATCAGTGCATTTTTTTAAAAAAAAAATCCGCCAAAATTTCTGGCAGATATTCCACGGCGGCCATCTTGCAGGCTTCTAAATGCTGGAACAAAGCAGCAAGTCCAGATGTCACAGGTCTGTGTGTGGACCTCCTCTCAGGCCCTGGGGTTGTTTGTTCTACCTATTAAACCCATGATTTGGTACTGTCTGGGAGCACCTTGAGACTAATTGTCCTGGAAAGTCAAAGGCATGCTGTTCTTGACAAAGAAGGCTCCACATATTTTGCCTCTTTGAGGAATCCCCTGAAAGCCCAAACTTTGTCCTTGTCTTGTGGCTGGGTCGCCCGGGTGATGTTAATGTCCAGCTTCCGAGTCTGGACGGTGCGGTGTTATGCCCATCGCCTTCCGTAAAGAGCCTGGGGGTCCATTTGGACTCCCAGATGACCATGGAGGCCCAGGTCTCTGCGGTCAGCAAGATCGCTTTTTTTCATCTGCGACAGGCAAGGAGGCTGGCCCCCTATCTCTCCCGGAACGATCTGGCCACGGTGATCCAAGCCACAGTCATCTCAAGGCTGGATTACTGCAACGCTCTCGTTGGCCTTCCTCTGTCGGTGACCCGGAAGCTCAGGCTAGTGCAGAACACTGCCGCCCGGCTCCTGTCTGGCACGCCAGCTGGCGCCCACATAACACCTGTTTTGCAGGATCTGCACTGGCTGCCAATTGAGCACCGGATCACCTTCAAAGTGTTGGTCCTCACCTTTAAGGCCTTACATGGCCTGGGGCCAGCGTATTTGAGGGATCGTCTCACCCCATATTGCCCTCTGAGATCACTTCGGTCTGAGGACTCCAATCTCCTGGAGATACCTTCAGCTAAACTTGCAAGGCTGACTGCTACCCGCCGGAGGGCGTTCTCTGTCATAGCACCTACGCTGTGGAACGCCCTCCCGGCCGGAACTCGGGCTATGAAGGACTTGCTCCCGTTTAGACGGGCCTGTAAAACATACCTGTTTAAGCAGGCCATGCCCCGCCATCTATTCGTTCTTCTGAGGATGATGTGCTGTTCATTGTGTTAACTGTGTTATTAATTACTATACTGCTGTTGTTTTTAATTGTTTTTAACTGCTTATTGCCTGTATTTTACTGTGCCCTTCGGCTCCTGTAAGCCACCGCGAGCCTCAGGGAGTCGGCGGCATAGAAGCCCGAATAATAAATAAATAAATAATAATAATAATAATCTTTATTTGTACCCCACCACCGTCTCCCCAATGGGGACTTGGGGCGGCTTACATGAGACCAAGCCCAACAATGCAATACAATAAATACAATCAAAACACAAACAGCAACATAATGAATTACATAAGGCATAAACCATAAGAATACAGCAAACAATATGAAATTACAATAAGATCATTTATAACACATAACAAGGAGTGGGCCACATGTACAGAATAAATACTAAGGCTAAAAACACGGGGTAAGACAGCAATGAAGCATATCTATTTATGAGGGAGAAACTCTGCCGGAATGGGGTCGAGAAGGACCTTCGTGCAGAGGGTGGAGGAGATGTACACTAAAGGCAGTTACTGAGGGTTAACAACAGTATGAAATTATATGGTTAAACTCCAAAAGCGCAGAGGAAGATCCAGGTTTTAAGATTCTTCTTAAAACTTTCTAAAGTGGGGGCTCACCTAATCTCACCGGGCAATGTATTCCATCGTCGGGGAGCCATTGAAGAAAAGGCTCTCTCCCTTGTACCCACAAGGCGGACCTGAGATAATGGATAGGGGTGAAAGGAGAGCCTCTCCCGAGGATCGGATGGATCGGGTGGGTTCATGGAGGGAGATACGGTCATGAAGGTAGGCGGGTCCCAAACCGTTTAGGGCAGGGGTGGGCAATTTTTTTTCCAAGGGGCCACACGAGAGCCAAAAAATATTATGGAGGGCCGCACATAAAGGCTGAACTACATTCTAATCTACATTATTTATTTATTTGTTTTTTTATTTACTTACTATATGTACTATATATTACACATCATTAATATTAACATTAATATATCAAGAAATATTCATATATTATTAGTATTAATATCATAATTATTATATTATAGTATATATATAAACATTATAATATATTGAAATTATAATATAACATTATATTATATTATTTCTTATATTATTATATTAATATTATAAAATTATTATAAAATAATAATATCCACTAAAGTTAAATAAAATTAAAATCAAAAAGACAAAGTGCGAACCAAGACGGAATGGCCCAATGGACCCAGCCCAGAGGATGGCAAAGTGGACTCAGCCGCCGCAGCAGAGGAGAGCAGAGCAGCAGGCAATCGGAGGCTGCAGGCCTCTGCCCGCTCTCATCCCCAGCCGTTCCCCAGCTGATCGCCCTGCTATGGAGTGCCTGCCATCCCTGGAGGAGATCCGGGCCTGCAGGGGGAGCAGTCGGCAATCTGAGGCGGCTGATCGCCCTGGTGACCCGGAAGACGATCAAGTCTTCTGGGTCGCCAGGGAGATCACCCCCCGCAGGTCGCCAAGTGCTCCCGCTGCAGGCACGGATCGCCTCCAGGGATGGCAGGCACTCCAAAGCTGCCTCTCCTCAGGCCTATCTGCCGACACAGGCCCCACAGAGCCTGTGATCGGATGGTGGCAGCAGCACCCCTTCCTCTTGGCTCCGCCCCCAATGCCGTTCTCCCCGGGCCGGACAGAATCAGCTGCCGGGCCGCATCCGCCCCGTGGACCGTAGGTTGCCCACCCCTGGTTTAGGGCCTTATAGGTGATGACCTATACCTTGAATTGGGACCGGAAAATAAACGGCAGCCAATGGAGCTCCTTAAACAGGGGGGTTGCCCTTAAACAGTGGTGGTGAAAGAAAGATGAAGGTAAAAATTAATATTGGAATAGATGACCAATACTTCTGAAATCAATAGAGGTTAAAGAGCAGCATTTAGGCTCTACCAGAAGCTGAATAGTCTGGGTTTTGCTCCACTGCTGCTTCTCTTCTGATCCTTGAAAATATGAATCACTGTCTCAGTAGCTTTCTGCTCCTTCTTCTTTTCTACAAACACATAAAGTACAACACCTCTACATACCCCATCATGCTTGACATGCTCTTTTTCAGCTGGGACTTAAAGAAAAGAAACTGATCTTGCGTCAATGACATTATAACTGGTAAACAGCTAGAGATATGGAAGGATATGTTACATCTGCCACTGAGTTGTGTCGGTTACTTAATACTCAAAGTGTTATGTGACCTTTGGGAGCTATATGCGTGGACCTGAAAAGTAACTCCAGCAAATCAATTTGGCCATTTCTTACAGCTCGGTTCCAATTGTTATCATTCTTTATATGCTTATTCTGTATTTTCTCAAATAACAATAGCATCACTATATTGCGGTGTGAATGGTCCCAAAAGACTCCTTTTAGGGCAAGGCGGCTTTAAATCTTGTTCTGATTTGGCAAATTTAGCCATTTTAAATGTGATTCATTTTTGAGCTGCCAATGTTATTACTAAAGCGGCACATTTATGGATAAATTGAGTTCAACCTCAGAAGCCTATTTCCAAGAACTTCCATTCATTTAAGGAATTAACATGGCTTAAACGTGAAGCATAATACAGCTACCTCTTTCTGTCGAAGTTGCTACTTCAGCCGTTAAAGTTGTCCTGAAGGAATGTTTCCTGGGTAGTGTTTGACTTGATTCACTGTGACTGTTAAGATGTAGAATTACTAAAAAAATAAACTGTGCTGATTACAGCTTTGGTTCCAGTGCTGGGGGAAAAATGGATCAGGGTGACATTGCCTGAGCTATTGAGATGTATTATTATTAGTTCTGGTGATATATTGCCTTTTGGTCTTATCTATTATACTGGGTATCTTTCTATAACCTTCTTTTATTACCCCCCCCCCCTACCATATGCTGACGCCTTCCTAATGGTGCTTTCCTCAACTTATGAAAACTAAATTTCTTTGTCTTTGTAAATCCTTGGTGTAATTCTTCCTGCGTTGTCATTGTTTAGGCCCTTTACTGTCTACCAGTTTGCTACCGGGCACAATTCAAAGTGCGGGTTTTGTCCTTTAAAGCTCTAAACGGTTCTGGTCCAACTTACCTGTCTGAAAGCATCTCTCCCTATGAACCATCAAGATGCTTAAGATCATCTGGAGAGGCCCTGCTCTCGGTCCTGTCTGCTTCGCAGGCGCGCCTGGCCGGGACGAGAGACAGGGCCTTCTCAGTGGTGGCTCCTCGGCTTTGGAACTCCCTTCCTAGTGACATCAGATCGGCCCCCCTCCCTCCTGACATTTCGCAAGAAAGTCAAGACTTGGCTTTTCGAGCAAGCATTCGCAGACAAACTTTACTTGTGGCGGGTGTGCCAGCACCGCCAGTCACACCCGCCACAGCATCGCCTCAAACAAGGCACTTCCGCTCCATTGGCGTCCCCTTAGGGAAGGCGCTTCCGGTCCTGCTGCCTCCGCCATCTTGGTGCTGGGCGAGAGTTCAAGGCCACTGCAATGGGATTGGCCCGTGGGGAATAAAGGGTTGTGGCTTATTCAAGACTCAAGAGGTTCCAATTTCCCACGGCACACTAGTGTGCCGCGGCACACTGGTTGGGAAACACTGTTCTAGGGGATGGGGACAGAATTTTTATTTTGAGAGCAATGCTTTGACCCATCTGTCAGGGGTACTTTGAATGCAATTTTCTGGAAGGGGTTGGACTGAATGGCCAATGGGGTGTCTTCCAACTCAATGATTCAATGGCACCTTGGCACCTACCCATACTCAAAAATCATTATTGGATGTCCTTATTCTAGGTGACAAGCAGTGGGTGGATCTAGGAAAAACTAGGGCTTTTTCAGTAGTAGTGCCCCACTGTATAATGACCTATCCAGATGCTTACCTGAGGTTTACTGTATTATTGTCAACAGGTGAGGACCTTTCCACCACCCTCATCTTTTATAATTATAATATTATTCAACAGCTGCTAAAGCTTTATTTCCTCTTCTTGGAGTTCCCTCTTATTCTACATCACATTTCATTGCTTTGTACTGTTATTGACTTTAACTTGTTTTTCTTGAATCTCATAAATTGACCCGAGAATGTCTTGTTTCAAGGTGATCTATGAATATAGATGAAGAAATACATTCATTCATTAATTTCATCACTGTCCTTCCCTGCCTGCTGGCTGGGAATATTGAGAGAAAAGCAAAATTTCTGTGAGCAACAAATGAAGAAAGACTTATTTGCAAATTGATTTTTAAAAAAGAATAACTGTGGTAATTCATTGTAGGAAATGCATGAAGATGATCATAGTCCAAGGTCTGCAAATGTTTCCATTTGACAAAAACTATTTATTTCAATTTATTTATTGTTCAGAATAAAAAAGGATACATGAATATTGAATCAGTGATAAATATGTCTAATATCCACAGATTTCAGTCTGTTGTCTAGATAGGATACTACCACCATCATCCTTTCTCTGTGCTTTTCAGTGTTTTTTAATGTTGCTGCCATTCTCAGCCAGCTGTGGAAGTTCATGTGAGCTTTTGGCAGTCATTGGTGCCTCTGCTGGTGTTGTCACAGGAAAGATGAGAGAGCCATAAGCCTGCATGGAACTCTTCCTCCATCTGAGAGTGGTGGCAGAAACATGGAGGGAGAGGTGATGATCCAGCAGGGCCAATGCAGTCTTGGCCCAGTGGGTTTGGCTAGATCAGTGATTTTAAACCAGTGTGCCGCGGAACACTAGTGTACCGTGAGAGATTATCAGGTGTGCTGTGAGAAATAGAACCACAGCACTCTCGCATCACCTAAGAAGTGACGCGAGAGTGCTATGGTCGCGCCATCTTGGATTCGCTCAGACACGTCTAAGTAAACAAAGTTAGAGTTAGTGCTGCAGCTGTGCGTCAAGTGACAGTGGCAATTTGGGATCACAGGAAGACAAGCGAGTGACAGTGATGGAGAAGTATTTGAGAAGGGAAAATGCAAATGCCGAACCGGGCCCTGGACAAAATTATGACACAGATGAAGGCACTAATATGAGTGGTGGACAAAAGAAAAAACTGACAGCTGTTGAGCAAGAGCTTCGTGTGTGTCTTTCTACCATTCCTGCCAGGATATCTATTTTGTGTTCATCGAAACAGGCCCAGATTGGCAGAGAAAAATTAGGTATACATATGCGACAGATATCAAAGAAAATTGGTATAAAATGTTCTATAGGTGGCACATCTCACCTCACCAACTGGGGCTGATGTATAAATCAGCAAACAACAAATGTTGGAAATGTGAGAAGGAGGTAGGAACATTTTACCATATGTGGTGGACCTGCCCCAGGGCACAGGGATTCTGGAAAATGATTCAAGAAAATTGCGAGAAAATCGTAAGAATAAAAATCAGTAAAAAACCAGAATACTTTCTGTTGGGTCTAACAGATGAAGAAATGAAAATAGATTTGAACCAGGACATTCTCTTTACCTATTTGACTACAGCGGCCAGAATAACTTACGCGAGGAACTGGAAACAAAAAGATCTACCTACTGTGGAAGACTGGCTCCAAAAGGTTGATGAAATAAAAGATATGGACAAATTAACTTTTGCCTTGAAGACATCTTATGGAAGACCCATAAAAAACCAGACTGGAATCTATATGAAGACTTTAAGAAGAAAATATGAAACAAAAGAAAATATGAAGTAAGGAAATTTACCCCTAAAGGAAAACATAGGTAGTAGGGAAATGGGACTAGAAAGGGGAGGCCGTTTGTGACGACTTGGTCACTGGTTCTGGAGATTATTAATTAAAATAATCCTCCTGGTAGTACTGCCACCAACCTAATTACTCTGAATCAGGATTTTAAATTAAATAAGATGTTTAAATGGTAGATCTGTTGACCGAGCCACCCAAACACAACCACACAGTGAGGAACTAAAAGATATCGAGATTGAGGCTTTTTAAAGTTAACAATAAAACAGAATTTATTAATTAACAGCTAGCAATGAGGCACAGATCACAACGGTTCTACAGAGAGGCAACAATATCGTATGGTTACTGATGGAATAATATGCTAGAGCGTGCGGTTACAGATATTAAAATACTAAGCGTGTGGTTACAGATAATTACTTCAAAAATAGTTCCAAAATGCTTAGATCTTAACAATACTTTAGTCAGTACTGTGTCTTGACTAAAATACAAGCCTGTCACCCTATTGTCTGAAAATAGGAGTGAACAGCTGGTTCCTAACAGGAGCTTCTAAACACCAGAAGTCCCTCTGAGTCCTCCCTGCCTGAGTCAGCCTGCTGCTGACTCTCCAGCCACAGAACCCACCTTTCTCTCTTTACACTGAGGAGACAAGGTGTTTAGTCTGACTCTGCAAAGTCAGCCCTAATGGCTCTAACCTAACTATCAGTGTCACCCCACACCCTGGTTGTGTCACTATAGTATATGACTGGGCAGTTCCTATGGCTGAGGCTTGGAGGATATTGTCACTCCAACCTCAAACCACACCAGCAAGAGCTAAGATCTGTCTCAATCAAAGCTCTGCCCAAGACTGAGAATCTTTCTGCCAAGATTCCTCCTTTAGTCAGCTCTGCTCCACCCCTCTGGCACTCAGCCAATCACAGGGCACTCCTATCTCTGAGCAGGATTGACTCTAAGGCCACGCCCCCTCTCTGGCTATGACCTCCCCCTTCTGGCTGTTAGCTGCAAATCCCTTTGCCAAAATGGCTGCCAGCTTTCCTCCAGCAGAAAGGAAAAACCTCCAAGCAGGCTTTCCACCCACTTAGGACAGGTGAGTCCTTACACCGTTGTAATGGAACTTAAGAAGAAAGAAATAAGAACAGAAAGCAGGAAAGGAAGATTTGGAAGTTAGATACCTCATACCCAGTTGTATCCCTTGGTCATACCTACCCCATTCTTATACCTCAGTTCCCTTCCCTATTAAACCTAAACTCTCCCTCCCCAATCACCCCTAGCTAGGTTGTTGTGTTTTTAAATGTGTAGATGGAAAACATGTATCAATAAAAATTTATATACAAAAAAAAAATCAGACAGCTCAGAATTGAGCAATCACATGGCTGGATTTGGTTTTGGGTCCTTTTTTCACCCACCCTGTATATAAATATATTGCAAATTTTAAGTAAATATATATAGAGTGAAATGAAAAAAAAAGAAAAAAAAGAAACAGGCCCAGATTTCACAATAAGTGAGTGTATAAATACATTTCAAAACATATTAACTATATGTATTACTGTGTTAGAGTGTCATTTTGTGTCATTTTGGTTGGTGATGTGCCCCAGGACTTTGTAAATGCAAAAAATTTGCCACAGCTCAAAAAAGGTTGAAAATCACTGGGCTAGATGAATCTGGCAGCCTCCAGAGCCAGTTTTGAGTATTTAGTGGCCAGCATAGACTCACCTATAGACCAAAGTATTGGGAGGGGATTCCCCATCTTTTCTTTTGGAGATCCAGCACTCCAAGCCATTATTTCTTGGATGCAAAAGTAAGGCCAGAGTCATGTATCAGGACCTGTGAGAAATTAAATTAAGAGATTCAATTGCCTTCATTTGGATGTCATTTTGGTGCCAGCTTTTTATTAATATTGGCTGGAATTCAGTATGAGATGTATGTCTCTAGGTCTACTTAGACTTATGTCTGTGAGCCATAGAATTAATCTGTTTCTCAGTGTCCATATTCAGTCAGAGTCTGCTGTGACGTTATTGCTTTGGGGAGCCAGCAAAGTGACTGTTGTGCATGGGGGATACAAGCTAGGGAGTGCCAATGCTTATAGGTAGAGCATAGCGCAAATCAAGACAGTCTTGTTTCTGCTTTGATGCGTATCTTCACAATTCACTAGGAGGGTTCTATAGTGCATCTGCTTTGTAGCTAAGTATGCAAAAAAGTATACAACATGGATTGTGATATACAATTGCAGGTATTTTACACTGCTATGGATTTATCTGTTGTTTTATGTGAATCTATCTGCCTTTCATTCCTTGCTTTGTTTTTACTGCTTGTCTCACATATTTCTTTTGCTATCCTTCTAATTTTTCATGTCATCTCACAGGTAGGAAGATGGGGTAACTATTTCCATTGAACAACAATAGTATTTGCCTTTCCAAATGTAGCTTTTGGAACCATCCTGCTGTAGAAGACATACTGCACCATTGTCTCATGAGCTTTGATGGGTAAGGGTGGGGTAACAAAATTTGAACCTTGATTTGTTAAGGAAACGAGAGTGAGCTCAAAGGATCCCTGTCCTCTTTGTAATCTGAAGAAGAGCTACAATAAAAAACAAATATAATTCCATATACTGACAGCAAACTGATTCCCATTTATTTATTTATTTATTTATTTATTTACTTTATTTCTATTCCGCCCTTCTCACCCCGCAGGGGACTCAGGGCGGATTACAATGTACACATTACATTTAGACACACAAACACACAAGACAGACAGAGGAAATTTAACATCTGGCCACAAGGGGGAGCTGTTGCACTCCTTCATTCCTCAGCGTGTTATTTGGAGAACTTTTTATGGCATCGTAAATCAATTAAATTTCGTCTCCCCACTAAGTGGTACCTTAATTTCCTTCTTGACAGATGCAACTGTCTTTCGGGTTGCAAAGGTCAACAACAGGCTACACAATAGGTCAAGAGCCCACCTTTACCCGGGCAGGCCTCGAACTCATGACCTTCTGGTCAGTAGAGATCTTATGCAGCTGACACCTAGCCAGCTGCGCCACATTCCCGGTGATCTTTACTTGTGTTTCATTTAAAATTTTTAATATATGACATCTGGCTTGGCCACTATGGTTTTAAACTTTGTGTATTTACGGTTTATATGTGTTTTATTGATTGTATTGTTTATTTTCTGCTGTGTTGTTTTTATTGCTGTGTCGTTGGGCTTGGCCTCATTTAAGCCACCCCGAGTCCCTTCTGGGAGATGGTGGCGGGGTATAAATAAAGTATAATAATAATAATAATAATAATAATAAAGTTTGTTCCTCCATGACATCACTAAGCAAACTAATCAGTGCTGAGATCAATACAATTTTTACATGAGAGACAAAAATGTATTGCTAAAGGAATCTGTCACCTTTGCTTTTCTCCTGCTGTGTGACGGAGCAGCTGTTCACTCATATATTTTAAAAGTCAATAGATCCATAATTGTAGAACAAAGTTACTAAACAAGATGAACTGTTTTGCAAGAGGAATTTTGGCACTTACTGTCACTCATAGATGAGCTATTGTTTCAATAAATGTGTTGTAAAAATCCTAGCGACAGCAACATTTGCTTTCTTTTGAGACTTAACCAGGGGCAGTCTAAGGTAATTTTAAATGGTAAGCGAACATTATTTTGCCCCCCCAAAACATTATCCCCCCCGCGTATGCCCAGAAGCTCCTGTGCGCAGGCAGGACCGCCCCTGGAAAAGAGGGAAGGAAGTAAAGAGAGAAGGAAGGAAGGAGAGTAAGGAATGAATAAAGGAAGGAGGAGAGACAGAGGGAGGGAAAGAGAGAAGGAAGGAAAGAGGTGGAGAAGGAAGGAAAGGAGGAAAGGAAAGAAGGGAGGAAGGAAGGAAAGAGAGAAGGAAGGAAGGAGAACAAGGAATGAATAAAGGAAGGAGGAGAGAAAGAGAGAAGGAAGGAAAGAGGTGGAGAAGACAGGAAGGAAGGAGGAAGGAGAGGAGGAAAGGAAAAAGGAAGGAAGTAAAGAGGGAAGGAAGGAAGGAGTGCAGTGTCCTATTATTATTATTATTATGATCCTCCTGCTCTCGCCGCTTTCCCGCCTTTCCATTACCTGGCATGCCCCCTCCCCCCACCCCTCCTCACCTGTGGAAGGAAGGAAGGAAGGAAGGAAGGAAGGAAGGAAGGAAGGAAGGAAGGAAAGAGGCAAGAGGGAGGCAGGCCTTGGCTTCGGCTTCTTCCCTGGTCCGCGAAGAGGAGGAGGAGGCCAGCAGCAGCAGCAGCAGGGAAGGCAGGCAGGAAGGAAGGAGGAGGCAAGGTGGAGGGCGGGCGGAAAGGAGGGAACAAATTGTCTACAGGCTTCTGCACACAGGAGCTACTGGGCATGCGTGGAGGTCTTCGCGCATGCGCAGTTGCTCCTGTGCTCAGCTTCAGCTCCAGATCAACTGCGCCTGTGCGCAAACCTCCGCACATGCCCAGATGCAGCGTCGGAGCGCACAAGACCGGGGCCCAAAAGCAGGCAGCCGCAGCGCTTGCCTGAGGAACATTGGCAAGGCCAGGACGCTGTCTGGCACCGGCGCCCGGCGGGCGGGGGAATTCGGCCCTTCCCAGATGGCGCCCCACGCAGCCGCGTCCTTGGCCTACCCATAGGACCCCTCCTGGACTTAACTGGTCAATTAGAAAGAAGGAATAACTGAGTGCAAAACTAGAAAAAAGTGGGAGACATCTGTAACAAATACACCCTTCCCAGGTTTGGAAAAATTATTTCTGTCTTATGTAGAGACTTTTGTGCACAAAACTATAGAAACAAAAAACCCTATTGGTTAAGCCCAGTTCTCCCAGAGTATCTCTGTACTTCTGGACAAAGAATCACATCCTGTTGTTTGAGTGTCATTCTCAATTACATATGGGGAACTAAGATTGACAAATAGGCCATATGAAATGGAGGTCAGCAAATCCATGACTCTGCTAGCATCTTAACATCACATGGAGCTTACTTGAGATGTGAGACAACTTTCTCAAGGGTCTCCAGCTAGAGCATCTGAGTCAAATCCTTTGTGGCTGCCTTTAAATTGATTTCTATTATTACGCTGACTTCTTAGGTTTCCCCTCATGGAATCACACTTCACATGGCTCTACTCTTCTTTCCATGAGTCTTGGGGGATCGTTATAGGGGGAAGAATATCCCTTGACTTTTACCAATGTGAACTAGAAATTGTTCTAGGAAGCAGCAATGCAATGTCGTTCCAAGTGGCTTTCCAAAGTAACGAAATCAATGCATATATTCAGCTTTGCATTTTATTTAATTTTTTTCTTTCTTGGTTCCCCCCTAAGCCTATAATCAACATGTGAAGAAGTTTTGAGGGGAATTAAAGATCCTTCATCACCAAGTGACATTTCTCAAAGGCAGTAGTAGAAATAGCTTGACTGTGACTCCGTGTCTAAGGCTAAATTGTGCATATTTATCCTAGCTGAAAAGGATCATTAGATTATTATACCCCTTGCTCACATGAATTTGATAGTAACTTGTGCAATGAGCCTCTACCCAATTTTACGACATTATGGCACCACGTATTTTATGCAGAAATAGGGCAAGGCAGACGAGTGCATGCTGGTAGTGCTGGGAGACATGCAACATAAATCAGACTATGTGTGCATAATTACAAGATAGCAGAACAGGTCCCAAGGGTATTTTCGGCATCGTAAAGCATTACATAGACCTTCAGGCCCCAGGAACATTATCCTTTCCCATTTCTTCACTCTTAGGCACCAGACAGCTTTTGTCTGCAGGACAGCATGGCGCAAGAGTGATGCGATGAATTACAACTGCATGAGTACTCTGTGTTTAATTGCAAACCCACATTTTAAAATCAACCTATGATTAAATTGCCCAAAGCTTCCTTCCAATCTTATTTGCAAAAGAGTTGCTTGAGGCAACTGAGTGCTTTCTTAGTTTTTTCACCAGAAATTCAAGGTGTTATCTTGTCACCTGTCCAAATATACTTGGTCCATAGAGTATGACTTATGTCCATTATGGATAAGAGCCCGAATGAAAAGGGCAACAAACCTTAAACTTACTGGATTTCTTCCACTGAGAAGAGCATACACCATTTGCAGCTCAGGATTGTTCTGGGTTTATTTTATGTTCATCGGTCATTGCTTAAATCAAGGTAGTGTACTGATCTATCTATCTATCTATCTATCTATCTATCTATCTATCGATCGCAGTGAGACATTTTAATTTTAGCAGAGGTTACACACACAAAGTTCTGATATTAGCAGGACTGGCATTAGTATGGATTATAAAAGAATGTCTTTTTTTTTAAGGGCAACATTCAGCCTCTTTCAGAGTCTGCCTCATTGTCTCTGTATAATTGTATGCACACAAATAGGGATATAATTTTTCACTAGGTTTCTTCTTGAAGGGAGCAATGTGTAATTTTAATGATTTTCTTTTCCATCCCCAGCACAAGCAGATTCACATACCAATGACCCCCTGAAATTGTGTTCTTCGATCATTTATTTTATTTATTTACTTTATTTATATTTCGCTCTTCTCACCCCAAAGGGGACTCAGAGCGGATTACAGTACACATACTTGCAGACAATCCCTGCAGTTCAACATATATAGACATACTAGCTTGGGGACCCGGCGGTGCCCGGGTTATTTGAGGAAGGCATTGTGTGCCATAGTTTGTCATTGGTGTGGGCCACAGTGCTCTAAGGAATTGAATTAAAGTACTGCAAGTCCCATCATCCATGGTCCATCCTTCCTCAAACTGCACAAGGATGTAGGGTGCATCTTCGGGGTCTGTGTGCCAAGTTTGGTTTTGTTCTGTCATTGTTGGGGGCCTAATCAGGAAAATCAAGTTGAGGAAGCCTAACAATATCCCATGAGCTGAGGCCTAGTCAGGAAAATCAAGTTAAGGAAGCCTTGTTGTCAATTTTGGGCCTGGTCTGTGATTT
The DNA here is from genome assembly GCA_030556195.1 of Anolis apletophallus. Taxonomy (NCBI): domain Eukaryota; kingdom Metazoa; phylum Chordata; class Lepidosauria; order Squamata; family Anolidae; genus Anolis; species Anolis apletophallus. The sequence goes on along the minus strand of JARBWK010000005.1, from coordinate 122,594,394 downwards.
GTAGGGGCTGCAGTGTTGTTTGGGAAGTGAATGATGTGAAGGTACTGCAAATCCCATCATTCGTGGCCCATCCTGCCCTAAACCACACCAGGTTGTGAAGTGGGCCATTGGTCCCTTGTTTGCCATGTTTGGTCCTGATCCGTCATTGCTGTGGGCCACAGTGGCTGACTGCCTGAGGCCTTTTGCTTTCCCTCTGAGTCACCTTAGAAGTGTATTGGGTGAAGGTACTGAACATTCCATTTCCAACAGAAAAAACTGTCAACTGGATAACTTCAACTCTAGCCATTTATGCCTGCCTCAGGCCCTTCCCTTTCCTCTCTGTGCTGTGTTGGAATGTTGGGAGGCTGGCCAGTCACAACCATTTATGCAAATAATCTGACAGTTGCAGCCAATTGAAACGCTGGCACATATTCGCTCGGTCGCACCACCCACCCACTGCCCGCAAACACTGAATTTTATTATATACATAGATTTAGACATACTGTATATAGACAAACATAGATGAACAGAGGCAAACTTCTGGCAAACTTCTGGCCACCAGGGGGAGCTGACACACTCCTCATATCTCTCAGCGTTTTTCCAGCATCCCTTGTTGTTCTTCCGCAATCCTCAGCAATTGATCATCATAGTCATTCTCATTCCTTCACATTGTTGTCTTCAAGGGTTGAAAGAAGATGGAACTGGTCAATCACCTGTATATTTGAAGAATGAAAAAATGATGTGTGCCCTTGCTCTATCATGCAATAGGCAAGCAGCCATGTTTGGTAGCATATAAGGACGGACTGGATGGGTAACACAAAGCTTGGGGAGCTATTAAAATGATCAACAGTTGTTAAAACTGTCTTCTTTGACTTGTCTTCAGCTTACTTGTAGCATTCAGGCAGCTCCCTACAATGAGTTGCTGTTACTGTCAGGGCTTGTATAGTGTGAGAAAATGATTGCTATAGTTCTATACTTGGTTGACAGGAAGTCTCCCACCAGTGTGGAAATCATCTATGGGACAGATAGCAATCTCTTTAACCTCAGCAGGCTGAGAGTCAAAAGTAAGGTCATAGCAACTTATGTTATAAAACACTGATATGCTGATGATAACATTGTCTGTGCTCATTCAGAAGACCTACAAACCACTTTAAACACCTTTGCAGAAGCATATGAAAAGCTTAGCCTCTCACTAAATATCAAGAAAACCAAAGTGCACCAACCAATCCTTTTGAAATGCCAGAAATAACGTTTAATGGTGTAAAGCTAGAAAATGTCGACCATTTCTGCTATCTAAGCAGCCACATCTCCACAAAATTGACATCAATGCTAAAACACAATATTGAGTTCTGCACCATTTTTTAAAATGAAGCAGAGAGTGCTTGAGGATCAGGACATTAGCAGAGATGTCAAGATGCCTGTTTCTAAAGCTATTTTACTTCAAACTCTATTGTATACCTGTGAAACAAATGTCTGGACTGTCTACAATGTCACTCTCAACTTCTAGAACAATTCCATGAGCATTGTCTTTTTAAAAAATCCTGCACATTTCTTGGGAAGACAGATGGACAAAAATCAGCATTCTGGAAGAAGCAAAGACCACCAGCGTTGAAGTTATGATTCTCCACCATCAACTTCATTGGACTAACCATGGTGTCCAAATGGCCAATCACTGTATCCCAAAGCAGTTACTTTATTCTCAGCTCAAGAATGGAAAATGGAATGTTGTTTGATAGGAAAAGAGATTTAAAGATGGGCTTAAAGTTAACCTAAAAATGTGGACTAAACACAGAGAATTGGGAAAACCGGGCTGATGAATGTTGTAAATATAGGACAGTGTTACCAACAATGCTGTGGATTTCGAAGAGGCATGAATAGAAGGCAAAAGGGAGAAATGTGGCATGAGGAAGATGCCTCAAGAAAACCCTTGTCAGGGAAATGTCTCTCACTGTGAAAGGCAGTGGGATCCAGAATATGTTTCTACATTTATGGACCAACTGTATACGAAAACAAGGGGATCCAGGCAGGGCCGTAGGGATTTTGATTTGGGGGCTGATTTGGTCATGAGACTTGGAAGGGGTCTACAAACTTTTGTATTGTTATCCCAAAACAAATGTGGGATATAATGAGTATGGTGATCAGATCATGATAAATAAACATAACAGTTTAAATAATTACCAGTTTGATCATCAAGAATTCCGTATTCAATGCCTGGGTCCAGGTTCAAATCCAAAAATCAATTGTATTTGTTTGATCAAATCTATATCCTGTTCAAATCTATGCAACGGATAATCATATAATCCACTTCTGTCAGGCAAAATATTAAATCCAAACTCAAAAACGAAAGGTCCCAGAGTTAAAGTCCATAAAGTCCATACTATTCAAAATCAAATGTATATCCACAATATTTGTAATCCACAAAAGTGAGGTTTGACTTAGAAACTCTGCAACGGTCGATGGACAGGGGGGGGGGGATCCCTGCGCTGAGCCGTTTCGTCCTACAGGGCTTTCTCAGGACCATGGACATATCCGTTTGAGGTAGAAATCCGATTGCATAGGGTCCGGGATCTATCAATAGTAGTAATTCAGTAATATACTGTATAGTGTGGACACAGCCACTCAATCCAACAAAATCTCCGGATTTATGGACCCACTGCCAAGACTCTAGCCTTGAAAGACTATCATACTTGCCCACGAGTGATAGCCTATGATGATTGAGAGAAAAGAAAGAATAAATAAATAAATAAATATGAAGGGTTGTCAGTCGCAGTACTGTCACTTCACCCCTTGCCATGATTTAGATGGTGTGATGTAATCAAGTGCATTTGTCTTCCAACCCCGAAATAAAGAGACAGACACAGTATATTTTGGTTTCAAATTCTGGGCAACTTTTATTAAAATAGTTACCTATTTAACTTGTAACTAACTAACTTTTGGTGTCAGTTCAACTTGGTGTGTGTAAGCCAAGGTAGCGTCTTCTAAAGTCTACCCCTCAGCTCTTTAGGCGCACTAACTGGGTCCCCTGTAGCTTTCAACCCGGGCAACCCGCAAGGGGAACATCAGGAAAAATCTCTCTCACCTTTGAGACTAGACTCTCCCCGTTCCTGGGACAATCACCATCACCTCACCCCTAAACTTAACCTCTAGGTGAGTGTTTTTCGAATGCCCCACACCCTTAAGGGGTACCTTAAATGTATACCAACCTTTGGAAACTAAACTATTTACGCTTTGCTAATTTATTAACCGACCATTCCATCTAAGCCCCTAATAGACAGTATAGGATAGGCAAAACCCTGTGGGCGAATTCCTATCCGACCCCAAATGTGAAACCATTTGAGCGATCATTATTATACTATCCATGGGCGGGAGTGGTGGGCGATGGCTTCCAGCCGAATGAGGGAGAATTGAGGGCTGGCACCACGATGTGCCAGCCCCACCTCCCTTCCAGCACTTTCTGTGCAAACAACCAATCTCTTCTCCGAGGGGAGACAAAGTGATCCACCCCCAACTTGTTGGAGGGTGAATTGTATTGTCTTCCAACCCCGAAATAAAGAGACAGACACAGTATATTTTGGTTTCAAATTCTGGGCAACTTTTATTAAAATAGTTACCTATTTAACTTGTAACTAACTAACTTTTGGTGTCAGTTCAACTTGGTGTGTGTAAGCCAAGGTAGCGTCTTCTAAAGTCTACCCCTCAGCTCTTTAGGCGCACTAACTGGGTCCCCTGTAGCTTTCAACCCGGGCAACCCGCAAGGGGAACATCAGGAAAAATCTCTCTCACCTTTGAGACTAGACTCTCCCCGTTCCTGGGACAATCACCATCACCTCACCCCTAAACTTAACCTCTAGGTGAGTGTTTTTCGAATGCCCCACACCCTTAAGGGGTACCTTAAATGTATACCAACCTTTGGAAACTAAACTATTTACGCCACGGATTGGGAGCAAATGTCCTATTTAGCTCCCATCCCCCACCAAGCCGTCTAAAATCAACTGAACACCTGCCATCAAATCATTAAGAAACATTGCATTTCCTACATCAGACAGATGGATTCCATCTGCCCTATAAAGGTGAGGACTTACGTGAGAGATCTGCCCATGAAATATGTAGGAGCCCCGACCTCTTGCAAGCGCCATGCGCATGGCCCGGTTCACCCGTTTTCTTGCTTTTTCCATTTTTTTGACATCCCCGCCACCTGACCACCGGAGGCGAGGGATGATAGCCGACCAAGCAATGTGAACCCGCGGCCATGCTAGCCATATTTTAGAGATGTCCTCCCAAGCTTGCAAGTACAGGGCCCTACCTTTCAAAAGGCCCAGATCATTGCCTCCTAAGTGTATAACCAACACGTCCGGAGGGGGCCCCCTCCTGGACTGGAATAGAAGTGGGAGCAAACCGTCCCAACGCATACCTCTAATTCCCTGCCACTCCACAGTAGCAACTGAGCCGAGGCCCAAATGCTGGCCATAGTGAGACCTCATGGCCTGCCTTGCTGCCCAGTGAACAAAACTGTGCCCGCAGACGAGGATCCTCCATCTATGGCTCAGCGACACCAGATCTGAAACGACAGATCAAACTCGAGTTATGACAACGGAGTACGTACGTATTTCCTGTAGGCATTTGATTTCCATCTGCCCAGGGTTTTTATCCTCTCCGCGTCATAACCCATAACCTTCACCACTGAAGCCGCACCGATTCGAAAGGAATGTGTTGCAAACCTAACGTGACCCAATCCCAACATCTTCAGTGCCTTGTTAGTAACAGCCCAAAACTGGTACTTTGATAGCGCTGTGCCATCCTGGTGACTGAACAAGTAACCTGGCCCTTGTCGCCGAATCCCATTGAAAAGCCCCAAAGCTGTAACCGGGCATAGATCAGGGTCACTACACTTTGATAACTTAATAACTGTGCCCCTGGACCCTTGGTCCGTCTTGGAAGAACGAACCAGCAACTCTACACCCTCTTGAGTAAAGGTTAAGTCAGAGTGTAACAAGGCCCTCAAGGATAGATCAGTCTTAGATGTTGGGACTAACTCACTAATCCTCAAGGCTGCAAAAAATGCTGTCAAGGCAGCTGCATGAAAAAGAATTTGTTCATGGGCGTCCGCACAAACCTTGGGCCACACTAGCTTCAGGCCCTTCAAAATGTCAGGAGTAATAGGTTCCCTGGTATCCCGTAGCTGACCCTGGCTGCGTGACCATCCGGTCAGAATCTTATGCAGCCGGAAGTCATTAGTGGCATCTGGAAGGCCCTGTGCCTTAAGCCAGTAAGCCAATGCGGCCAGGCGCACCCTGATCGAATGCGGGGCCAAACCTCTCCTCCTAGAAAACACACAAAACTGCGCTATGTGTTCGTAAGGAACCGGAATAGCTCGTGGCATGTTGTAGTCCCTCCTAAACTCCTCGAACTCATTAACTGCCCTTGAATAAGCCTTCATGGAACTAGGGGCCAGAGCTGACGCCATACCAGTTAACGTTTCGTGTTCCCAACCGTCCAAAGATGGTCTGGCATGCATTGGGGCCGGACGTCGGCGCCGGGTTCCAACTGCCGGAAACGCTCCATCTGCATACGAGATAGTGCGTCGGCAAGTGAGTTATTAATCCCAGCAACGTGGAAAGCACGAAACAAGATATTAAACTTCAAGCAGTGAAGTGTAAACTGCCTAAGCGCATTCATGACCCTCTGAGATTTTGATGTCAGGGAATTGATTACCTGCACTGTCGCCATGTTGTCACACCAAAAATGAACTGTAGAGTTTGCAAACCTCTCAGCCCATATTGTGACCGCTACCAAAATGGGAAAAAACTCAAGAAAAGTCAAATCGACCGTGATGCCGGCGTCGTGCCACGTTTTTGGCCACTGTTCCGCACACCACTGGCCGTCAAAGTAGACCCCAAAACCTATGGCGCCGGAAGCATCAGAAGCAACCTTCAATGCATCCATAACGGCTAATTCCTGCCTCCAAAATGAAATTCCATTAAATTTTGAGAAAAACTCCAGCCAAATTTGCAAGTCGGCCTTAATGCCGCGTGTCACCCGCAAGTAATGGTGCGGGGACTCAATTCCAGAAATGGCATCGCACAACCTGCGTAAAAATGCACGCCCGGGTGCCACCACCCTGCACGCAAAATTTAAATGTCCAATTAGCTCTTGAAATTCCCTCAGGGTCGCCTTCTTACGACCCAGGAAATGCCGAACCTTAATTGTCAGATTGGTTATCTTATCTATGGGAAGCCTCGAAAACTGATTAATGGTATCGAGCTCGATCCCAAGAAAAGTCAACCTGGTGTTCGGACCTTCCGTTTTTTCGTCCGCTAGCGGAACCCCTAACTGCTTGCTCAATTGCTGGAATGAGTGCATGAGAAATCTGCACTCTCCAGTCCCCGCCCTTCCTATAAAAAGGAAATCATCCAGGTAGTGTACTACCCCCTGGAGGCCTGATTTCTCCTTAACTGCCCACTCTAGGAATGTACTAAATTGCTCGAAGGCAGCGCATGAAACCGAGCAGCCCATAGGCAGTGCTCGGTCCATGTAAAAAATCCACGGAACGAAATCCGAGGAGATCAAAGTCCGCCGGGTGAACCGGGAGCAGACGGAATGCGGATTTAATGTCGCATTTGGCTAAGTCGGCTCCCAAGCCCAATCGACGGACTACACGTACTGCTGCATCGAACGAAGTGTATTTAACAGACGATAATCCCTCAGGGATAGAGTCATTCACTGACCCGCCCTTGGGATAGGACAAGTGGTGGATAAGCCGATATTCTCCCTGGGTCTTCTTGGGCACAATTCCCAATGGGGAGACCCTTAAACATGGGACCGGTGGGGTGTCAAACGGTCCAATAACCCTCCCCTCCTTAACCTCCTTATCTATCTTAACTTGAACTAAATGTTCCAAACCATTAACTGATTTTAAATTCTTTGCTAACTGTGGCCTACGCGGTCCCGTTGTCGGTATCCGAAAACCCTGTGAAAAACCTTTCCAAACGTAACGCGCCGCTTCCCTATCGGGATATAACTTTAACCATTCCCGTAAGTAATCTAGCTTAATTGGGCTGGGGCCCTTTGGGAAGAGATAACTGACCCGGATTTCTTTTATTTTGTTGATTGTCTTTGGGTCCACCCCTGGTAAAGCTACCCCTGGCACAATTCCGTGTTGCATGGGATCCTGAACAGATACCGCATGCGTGCTGGAAGCGGCATGGGTTGCGGCTGCAAGTTCCCCTGGCCGCAAAATCCCAGCAAAGGTTTCCCCGTCGTTGGGCCTGCTGCTGCAGGCCCCCCCGTCGAAAGGACTGGGTATTCTTGGTGACTATAGTCTGCCCGCTATCTGCCTTTGCTTTAACCGCCCCCTTTAAAGCCCCCATAGCCTCGGACCATAATTGAGTATTAATCATGTCCCACCTCATATCAGGGGCCAATGAGGCCTCCAAGCGAAAGCGCCTATCGTAGATAAGCCATGCTTCACCAGGACCGTTAATGTGAGCCTCACTAATTAAAGTTTGATATCGAAACAATGCTGGGCCTCTAGCGGGATGAGCTGCTGAGATTATGGCTGCATAAACCGCGAAAAACATGCATGCCAATTCTCCCATATGTGCTCAACCTTCCTCTTTTTTAATTCCTCTTTACGCTCGTCGTCCAAGTCCTCTTTCTCTTTTTATCCAATTCCCTAAAATATAGGGAAAAGATGTCTATATATTCGTTACGCAGAATCTTATCAATTACTTTCTGCGTAAGGTGCGCGCCCAAGGCGACCACTGTCCTACTGGGGGTCATGTGCGCTGGCCATTTTTCAGTCCCCAGTATTTGTTTGCCTCACTAGTCCTGGCCGCCTCGAGGGTGACCAAGGACGACGTAGCCGGTCTCGAAAAGTCTCCCCCGTTTCCTTGGCTGGTTTGGGTCGCTACTACTTGTATTGTATTACCCTGAGTGTTGGGTAATGGGGGGAGTGCTACCTGGCCCTGGTCCCAGGGCCAAGATAGTGTGGTGTTAGTACCTTGTGATGTGGAAGGTCTCTCAGCCACCTCTGTCCGGGTAACTCCTGGACCAGTTCAGCCTGTCCGCACCCTGGAGACGCTGCCACAGTCGCTGCGTGAGATGGGGGCTGCACTGCCGTCACAGGTGATGCTCCCGGCGCCGCCTCTGGCTGCAACTGCTCCTCGGGCCGGTCTATCTGTCCTCCTGGGGGCTGCTCAACTGTGCGCTCTGTCGCCCTCCTCCGCGCTTCCCGCTCGGCATCTATCACTGAAAGACGAGACAATAAATCAGCGTATATCAAGTCTCGACCAGCTAGGCGAGCAGGCCTCACCTCCCCCCTCTGGACGTTCAAGCCCATCTCTCCCTCAATCTGTTGGACCCTCAGAGCGAGGGCATCCAAATCCGCTGCAGAGACCCCCCTCTCTCTCATAGGGGGGGCCTGCGGGGACAGTGCCCGCCTCGCCGTCTTTGCCGCCGGGCCTTTTCCTTTAGGACCTCCTACGTTCTTTTTAGGCGCCATCTGAAATGTAAAAGATCGAGACAAAACGTCAATGTTAAGCCACCATATCGCCTGGATACTCCTCTCTCTCTCTCCTGTCTTCTCTCTTTCTTTTTTTTTTTTTTTTTTTTTTTGCAAGCTAAGCTTGAAGTCGAGAGCTCGCTTCTTGTGTGAGCTCGCTCAAGCCCAGGTATCTAACAACTATCTGTATATAAATAACCCTGTCCATCGTACAACATGTACATATATCCTTAATAATTGATTGTACTTTAATTTATAATTTTCTCTTTTTTTTTTTTTTTTTTTTTTTATATATATATATATTATTTATAATTCATTTAACATATTTTTTTTTTTTATATATATGTCTTGGCTATAAGTGGCATGTTGCACGCATGCTCCCATAGTCCACTATCTTGTTTTTGCTTAAAACAGCCATCTCTTTCTTTTTCTTTTTCTTTTTTTATTTATTTATTTATTTATTTATTTTTTTTTTTTTATTTATTTATTTAATTTTTAATTAATTTTTTTTTTTTATAAAATGGCCGCCATCAAAATGGCGGCCCCCACAGTGAGCCGCCATGTGGCCAACATGGCGGCCCCCGTAGCAGGCCGCCATGCAGTTAAAATGGCGGCCCCCAGGTGCAGGCCGCCGTATACCCATTGTGGGCTCTCAAAATGGCGGCCTGCATTACAAGCCGCCAGACACAAAAATGGCGGCCCCCATAAGAGGCCGCCATGTGGCCAAAATGGCGGCCAGCAACTTCCGGTCCCGGCAGCGCTCGACTTCCGCTTGCCGTACGGAATGGCGGCCGCCAGCCACCATCCTCCGTACGGCAAGATGGCGGCCCCCATAGGGGGCCGCCATTGGGATAGGCGCATGCGCAGCCGAAGCCGCGCATGCGCCAAAGCCGCTTTAACTTGAAATTAGGCCCCCGCAAGCGGCGGCGCCAGCACCAACGGCCCGAACCTCCTGGGGGATCAGGCCCAAAGGAGATCACGCCAGGCCCACCCCCGCCGGGGCCCTACCCTCCAGCCGAAGCTGCAGCACTACAGGGGGAAACGAGCACCTAGCCCGGGCTCCCCCCCCCCCACCCCCAAACCGAAAAGGAAAGCCCAGGGAAGGGCCGAACATGGGCCACCTGGATGGAAGAAAAGGCCCCAAAATTCCAGCGTGGCCTGCACAGGGCCCGTTGGACCTTCTACCCCCAACCCTTAATCCATTAAGGTAGGCTTCTTTATTTTTTTATTTTTTTTTTAATTTAATGAATTACTTTTATGTTGTTAATGTTATTGTATTAATTTATCCTTGATTAAACTTCATTATTCTCCTGGCTAAGGGTTCCAAAATGGCAAGGGCCAACCCCACCAGGCCCCAGCCCATTATTCCCACTAAATAAAATTTCTCTTTTTTTTTTTTTTTTTAAAAAAACGCCAGGTGAATAATAAGAAAAGGGGGTGGGGGGAGTCCTCTAAGTCCCCAAGGCTCACGAGGCAGCTATTCCAGATATGGAGCCATGTCAGAAACCACTATATGGTTCCTTCTCCCCTAGGAAGGCCCAAAACCGACCTTATCCTGCTGGGATTTTGGCCTTCCGAACAAAAGCTGCCTCCTTCGACGATGGCTTCCAGCCGAATGAGGGAGAAATGAGGGCTGGCACCACGATGTGCCAGCCCCACCTCCCTTCCAGCACTTTCTGTGCAAACAACCAATCTCTTCTCCGAGGGGAGGAGACAAAGTGATCCACCCCCCAACTTGTTGGAGGGTGAATTGTAGGCATTTGCTACTCACCACAGAACACCAGGCTCTGCTACTTTTGGGATCTTTAATGCAGAAAGAAGTCCCTGAGTTGACTTCCCTGTTCCTTTTTAGAGAATATTAAAAAGAGAAGGGTGTGCAGCTGATAGATGAGGTAAAGGACAGTTGTGTAGAAAGGGGGATTTTAGCAAGTATTTCTTGTGAGACAAATGACAACTGGTGACATTAATTCTATTCTATTTCACCTGTCAACCCTGAAATAAAGCAAAACATAATTAAAACTTTGGGGTCTTCCACACAGCCCTATATCCCAGAATATTAAGGCAGAAAATCCCACATTATCTGAGTGTGGAGGCAGATAATCCAGTTCAAAGCAGATAATGTGGGATTTTCTGCCTTGATTTTCTGGGATATAGGGCTGTGTGGAAGGGCCCTAAGTAGCATCTGCGAAATTCACTTTCCATAACTTTCCCCAATAACATTTTCAAGCTTGCTGATTCAAAACCTTGGCCATAATACTACAAAAATGAATCAACAATTTTTGTCACAATTTCATTTCTCTTCCCCATCAACTTGATGTTTATTTTGTCCTGTTTCTGTATCAGTCAGCATTAAAAAAAGATGAACAATACATGAACAATCATAACCACATTTTTGCAAACAATTTTCTTTAATATATAATGCATTTTGCAGGTTAGTTTCATTAGTATACACATTTTTATATGCAATTTCCTCTAATATATAAAACTTCATATGCATTTTTCATTTGGGGGAATTGCATTGGAAAATGTGTGTAAGTACATTTTGATCTGCGCTTTGGTTTGTAAAGGTGAAAGGAATACATTTCTTATACATCCCTAACCATGACTCACAAAAGTGGGCCTTTTAGGCTTCAAGCTGGTAAGATTTATTTTTCTGCTCTCCTTCAGACAGTGGAAACAGAACAGCCATAGCTTCTTCACAGGAGGTACAGTAAGCTACTGTGTGTTTGTTTATATGAAGCCTGATTGGGGTAACTAATGAAAACTTTAAAGAGAAATTGGGTCAATAATTTCCTATATCAGCCTGCCTGAAAATTTCATGCAAAGATTTTCTGTTAGTCTCACCACTTTCACAAGCACACTTGTTGAGCCTGTTTCCAGCCTGTGAAATCTGGCTACGGTTGTGCACGCTCTTCTCACATCCCGAATAAATTACTGCTACGCACTCTACGCGAGGTTGCCTTTGAAGACAGTTCGGAAACTGCGACTAGTCCAACGGGTGGCAGCCAGATTACTAACAGGAGCATACCACCCCCTTGTAGGGTCAGCTTCACTGGCTGCCTCTCCATTTCCGAGCTCAATTCAAAGTGCTGGTTTTGACCTATAAAGCTCTATAAGGTTCTGGCCCAGCTTACTTGTCCGAACGCATCTGCCTCTGTGTCCCACCTCATAAGTTAAGATCATCCAGGGAGGCCCTGCTCTCACTCCCACCAGCATCTCAAATGTGGCTAGTGGAACGAGAGATAGGGCCTTCTCGGCTGTGGCTCCCCACCTGTGGAATGTGCTTCCAGGCGAAATACGATTGACCCCATCCCTCCTAGCATTCAGGAAAAAAGTAAAATCTTAGTTATGGAACCAGGCCTTTGGCACAATAGCATAATGCAGCACCTTGGACTGGAATTGGACTGGCAAGTTGATAGATGAGGATGTGGCTTTCTGTTTACTAATCTAGTTTTGTGGACGGAATATTGTTTTAAATTAAGTGAATGTTGATTATGTGTTTAATTTTCACTGTTACTATTTTAATGATGTATGTTTTTATGGTTTATATTGTATTGTGGTATCGAATTGCTGCCTTTGTTAACTGCTCCGAGTTGTGTGTCCCCCCCCCCCAGAAGGGGTTGAGAAGGGCGAGTAAAAATACTGTAAATAAATAAATAAATCCCCTTCCATTGGAAGCTGGGCTGCAGGGCTAGGGAGAAATGAGAGGGAGGCAATGCCCTTGGAACCTAAGGGTGGTTCCAGACAGGCTGTTACCCCAGGAGCATCAATGTTAAAATACTGTGAATGTTCCAGGGGGCCTATCTACACACACCAGAAAGCACGATTCTTCTCAGGACACTCTAACCCCCTCCCCAAAAGACCCCAAAAGTGATTTTCTTCCTTCCCCCCTTTCTCCTGTCATGACATTTCTATGCGCCAAGAGAGCTCCGGCAGCTTTCCAATGAACACTGGGTAAGTACTTTTCTTTTTAAAAGGGCTTTTTGGGGTTCTTTTTTGGGAGGGGATTGATATTCCCACAGTTTTCTGGGCTAATATATCCCGGAAAACCATGGGAATACTGTCTGGAGTGCAGACCACATGCCGGAAATCGCGGGTTTATCCTATGCCTTTCAAAAAGGCACAGAATAAATCCACTATCAAATTAATTTGCCGCAAACCAGGATTTTCCTGGTTTGTGGCAGGTTAATTCAGGTTTGTCCAGGACATCATCTAGACAGCACCCTTTTTATTGCAGGAGTTTCTTGGGGACTGGATAATGAAAATTACTTTATAAAATAAAATTTGGCATCTCAGCAGATCAGAAATATTATAATGTGTAAGCTAAACACCAGAGCATGTCTATAAATGTATATGAAGATTGAGGGGATACCTTGGAAAGGTAGGAAGGAGCAGATGTTCCTCACATGTTCCCTCTGCCATTGTGAAGGCAGGAAGAGATACCACCCTGATAACTTATTATGCCTCCTGTTAAAAAGCTGTGGCTCCCAAGCCCCTCTTCATTATCAATGTCAAAGAGACCCTGGTAATAGTTATCCTAGATCCAGGACCCATGCCACCTGACACAAAAGGCACACAAGGAAGGGTCCCCAACCACCCAGGCATCATGGAAAGTAACATAGATCCAGAAAAGAAATTGGGCTGGAATTCTGTTGTACAATTATGTATGTGTAACCCATATTTACACATTAGTAACTCACTGGTTTTCATGGTCTTTACATGTTTTTCTGGATAGGAGATTGGATCAAAACATGTCTGTTCCAACTGTCACAAAGCCCCTGATCCTCTGGAGTTTCCTAGAGCCTCTGGAATAACACCCAGCTTTGCTTAAAGCAGGGCGGAATTAGGTTAAAGTTAGTAAAACCATGACACCCAATGGAAGTCCACATGCATCATGGAGATAAGTAGTGGTGGATTCAAGATGAGCCTGATGTTTTTGGTTTTGTAAAATAAGCCCCAGAACACAGATTCAACAGAAATCAAGTGAAGGAAAGAGAAGTACTAGCACTAAATCAAAATGACTCTAATGCTAGTGTAATATTGCTAAAGCATTTTATTAGTATTTTGACTGTAATTTCTGAATAATAATGATATTGGTGAAAATGAATTTCTGAATGTTGAGTGCAACTCATGATCAGTGGGATAGGAAAGGAAATGAGGGTGGAAAACAGAGAGAAATCTGATACATTTCAAGGAAGAAATTAGACTGAATAAGTAGGTACAATCTAAACAAACAATAGCAGACAATCTCAATAATTCTGGAGACTTTTGCCTTTTCTAGAGGTGATTTCAGTTCATTTTAAAGGTGCTACAGGATCTTTGTGTCTTTTTATGATGATGCATATCACCACAGCTATGTATTTGGAAACAAAGTGTAGGTCTGCACCGGGGATGTGGCACAGCTGGCTAAGTGTCAGCTGCATAAGATCTCTCTGACTAGTAGGTCATGAGTTTGAGGCCTGCCCAGGTCGAGGTGGGTGCTCGACCTTAAGTGTAGCTTGCTGTTGACCTTTGGAGCCCAAAAGACAGCTGCATTTGTCAAGTAGGAGATAAAGGTACCACATTAAAGTGGGGAGGCAAATTTTGACTGATTTATGAGGCCATTAAAGAACTCCAGGAATCTCTGAGGAATGCGGAAGAAACAACAAAGGGATGCTGGAAAACGCTGAGAGATGAGGAGTGCATCAGCTCCCCCTGGTGGCCAGAAGTTTGCCTCTGTTCATCTATATATGTCTATATATGTTGACTATATATGTTGAACTGCAGGGATTGTCTGCAAGTATGTGTACTGTAATCCGCTCTGAGTCCCCTTCGGGGTGAGAAGAGCAGAATATAAATAAAGTAAATAGATAAATAGGTCATCAGAAGTATGGGAGCAAACGCTCTTCACTGCGTTTATTCTTTGAACTTCTCCCCCACCCCCTTCTGGTTTACCACTACTTCTGTGAAAGAAACTAGCTGTCAGCAACATTGATTTATACAATTTATGCACATCAAGTCATTGGATAATGAGCCACCAGCATGCTTCAGGTGTCTCATAACCATTATCCTCATTTCATAATTTACTGGAAGGGAAAATGTAATGTAAACATTTCCCCAAATATTCAGAGAGAAGATGCCTGTTTTAATAAATGGGAAAGTATTTATACTTAATTTGAGCTACCATAGTAATATGGAAATAATTTACATAATTGCTTGCAAATTCCCGTTTGATCTGTAAGAGGACATTTAATGGCAATTGTGAGCAAAGTCTTAAAGACCTGTTATGATGTCGCTATGAATTATGTTAGGGATATTGCTTGTTCCTCCTTCTCTTTCCCAAATAAACCAGGATTTTCACATGTTCATAGCAATCATTTGCTTCCCAGGTATTCTACCTAAGCAGGGGTGTCTCTAGAATTAGGCAGAGGAAGGTAGCTTCCTCAGGTGGCAGATACTCGTGGGGTAGCAATGCAGCGCAAGTGTCAGGACAGAGTTGTGTGGGTATTTGGCTTGCTCTGAACTCCATAAGCTGCCCTTAGATGCCCTGGAAATTGCTATTGTGTCACTGATATTTCGAATATTTGAATCAATTGGAAATCCCATCAGTTTCTAGATATGGAAATGTGTGTGTGTGTGTTTATTTCTTTTTGTAATATTTTTATTAACACATAATATTATCTATCTATCTATCTACCTACCTACATTAAGGGGAAACCTATACACTACAGCACTATATATGACAGGGAGAGATAATATGACTTTGGCTGTATCTACACTGCCATATAATTCAGTTTACCTGCATTGAACTGTATTACAGTCAGTCCCTGAGTTACAAACATCCGACTTACAAATGACTGATAGTTAAGAATGGGGATGACACAAAAGAAAGTGAGAAAAATCTACCGCTCAGAAGGGAAATCCACTCCCGAAAGAGTTGTCATGAGAGAAAGTTGTCTCATCTGAAACTTTATCACCAATCCTCGTTTTCACAACAAGCCAAATATTTCAAAATGCAGTTATCACAGGGATGGAAAATGAGGCAAAGTCTTCTGAACAGGGCCACAGACAGCAAAACAAACACCACAGGGGTGTTAATCCTTCCCTATGCTATCTAAAGCTAAAACATACACATTTTTGGTTGGAGTAACATGTTCTGACTTGCATACAAATTCAACTTAAGAACAAATCTACAGAACCTATCTTGTTCATAACTTAGAGACTGCCTGAACATGAGGCTACACTATCTAATGCAGTTACAAACTGCATTGTATGGCAGTATAGATCAAGTCTTCCTCTAACTTAAATTGAGATGATCACCAATATATAGTTGAACTTCTATATAATATTTTTACACTTCTACCACATATCATATCATATCATATCTATCCAGCCATCCATCCCTAACATTGCAATATAATGCCCCCCACTGCCATGTTGTCTTCACATCTGTATACCTTTATAAAACGGAATGTTTGTATGTGTGTATGTGTGTGTGTATGTGTGTATGTGTGTATGCGGAGGGCGGAAGGGCGGATATGTGGCAGCTATTTGCATAAAGTCCTTTGATTGGACAGCCTCGCCACTCCAAAATTCTAAGGCACCAGACAGAGGGCATTGCTAGCCACTGATTAGCCAGCAACCCAGAATCCAGGCCTCTACATTCAAACAACAGGATTTCTTCCCACTGAGGGGGAAAAAGCCAGCAACCCAGAATCCAGGCCTCTACATTCAAACAACAGGATTTCTTCCCACTGAGGGGAAAACAGCCAGCAACCCAGAATCCAGGCCTCTACATTCAAACAACAGGATTTCTTCCCACTGAGGGGAAAACAGCCAGCAACCCAGAATCCAGGCCTCTACATTCAAACAACAGGATTTCTTCCCACTGAGGGGGAAAAAGCCAGCAACCCAGAATCCAGGCCTCTACATTCAAACAACAGGATTTCTTCCCACTGAGGGGAAAACAGCCAGCAACCCAGAATCCAGGCCTCTACATTCAAACAACAGGATTTCTTCCCACTGAGGGGAAAAAGCCAGCAACCCAGAATCCAGGCCTCTACATTCAAACAACAGGATTTCTTCCCACTGAGGGGAAAACAGCCAGCAACCCAGAATCCAGGCCTCTACATTCAAACAACAGGATTTCTTCCCACTGAGGGGAAAAAAGCCAGCAACCCAGAATCCAGGCCTCTACATTCAAACAACAGGATTTCTTCCCACTGAGGGGAAAAATGCACCAACAACATTCCCTCCCACTTGGCTCTGTGAAAACAAAATGGATTCCTGTATTCTCCTCCCCTCAGCTTTTAGAAAACGGCTGCCTGCCATGCACCCTTTTAAAGTTACCAATAGCAGGCCATAACATTACAGGCCCCAAAATAGAGTTTAGGGCAGGATGGCCGACGAATGGTGGGATTTGCATCCCAATTCACTTCCCAGAAAACATTGTAGCCCTTACAAATCCCCTTCTCCCAGATAGGCCCAAAAGAGGCATCCATCTTCCCTCTTCAACACAGTGTCAGAGAAAGGCAGCTTCTGACAGGATCTTTAGAACAGGCACTGTCACTCTACAAGGTAAGGCCCTACTTTCACTCAAAAGACACAAGAGAAAACAATAAATACCTTTCTCTAATGCCTTTTAATGCTTATATAAATAATTCTGGCCCAAAGCCCCTCACCCAGCCTCATTGGACCTTACTGCTAATTCCATGCAGGCCTTTTCCATTTTTTTATTCCTTTCTGTTTTACACCGGTATACTTTCACAGGCCAGGGCGGATATGTGGCAGCCACTTTCACAGGCCAGGGAGGATATGTGGCAGCCACTTTCACAGGCCAGGGCGGATATGTGGCAGCCACTTTCACAGGCCACAGTGACCAGCGCGGGTGATGGACCTGTACCAAACTTGGTACACATAACCCCTCTATGACATGACCCACGTATTATGGGATTTGTAGTACTTTCTAAGACTTTGGTTCCCACAGACCACTGAGGCCACCAAAAAGGACCAATACAGACCACACTCAGCACACACAGCCCCCATGACCCACTCTACGTCCTGGTGCAGTTCGGAGGAGGGTGGGCCATGGATGATGGGACTTGAAGTGCCTCTACTCACTTCCCAAGTCCGCTGCAACCCTCATCCAATCACTGATCGAGACCAAACTTGCCATACATAACCCCCATGACTGCCTTCACGTCCTGGTGAGGTTTGGGGGAGGACTGACAATGGATGATGGGATTTGTAGTACTTTTACACCCCTCTGTTCCCACAGACCACTGTGGCCCCCAACAAACACCGAGAAAGTCCACACTTGGCACACAGAGCCCCAGCCTACTGAAGTTTGGAGGGGGACAGAACATGGATGATGGGACTTGAAGTACCTTCACTCACTTCCAAAAAACAATGCATCCCTCATCCATTCACCAATACAGACCAAACTTAGCACACAGAGCCCCCATGAGCCAATCTACATCCTACTACACTTTGGGGGGGGGGACACACAGAGATGATGGGACTTCCACTACCTTCAGTAATTTCATGATACCACTGCACTTCCCAATAATGATGGATCAAGACTAAACTTGGCACACAGAGCCCCCATGACCCACTCTACATCCTGCTGCACTTCTCAAATGACCCGGGCAGGGCCGGGTCCCCAAGCTAGTAGATAATAAACCTAGCCTAGTCTTAGTTAAAATTTGGTCTTGACCAACAACATCAATTTATCAATTTCAGCAAGTTTGGTGAAGCACTAGAGTGCTCTGACTGAAAATTCCTAATGCAGCTCCCCTAAACTGCAAACTGCAAATCCCAGTGTTCCATAGGATGTTGTCATGGCAGTCAAACTGGAATATAGTGCTCTAACTGTAGAGTGTGAATGGAGCCCAACTGCTAGAGTCACATCCTTCCTAATGTGACTGGGAATGTGACGCAGCTGGCTGGGTATCAGCTGCATAAGACCTCTACTGACCAGAAGGTCATGAGTTCGAGGCCTGCCCAGGTCGAGGTGGGCTCTCGACCTATTGTGTAACCTGTTGTCAACCTTTGCAACCCGAATAAACAGTTGCATCTGTCAAGTAGGAAATTAAAGGTACCACTTAGTGGGGAGGCAAATTTAACTGATTTACGAGGCCGTAAAAAGATCTCCAAGAAACATGCTGAGGAATGAAGGAGTGCGACAGCTTCCCCTGGTGGCCAGATGTTAAGAAATTGCCTCTGTCTGTCTAGTGTGTTTGTGTGTCTAAATGTAATGTGTACATTGTAATCCGCCCTGAGTCCCCTGCAGGATGAGAAGGGCGGAATAGAAATGAAGTAAACAATAGTAAGGTTAGCCCTGGACAGGAGGAGAAAGGAAAGGGAAAGTCAAGGCAAGGCAGGAGAGAAATATAATACGAGAAGGCAAATAAGAAGGACATGTTTTTTGTTTCTCTTTGCTTTGTGCCTCTTCCCCTCCCTTCCATCTTCTTTCTCTTCCTCCTCAAATAACTTATTTAGACATTTTAATAAATGAAAAACTGGCCTCTTTGACTGATAAAAACATCTGACGTGTGGCCGAAAGCGGGCTCCCTAGAACAATCTAGCATCCATCACTGTTGCAGAGATAGGGCCTTACGATCTGCCACACTTCTATTTATTAATATATATAATTAACAATAAGGCTTTTGAGATAGCAGGTATACTTTCTGTTTATTAAAAAGAGATATTATCTCACAAAGACTGTTTGTGTGGAAGAGGGACAATAATAACAAAATGACAAACGTTTTGTGGCACCTTTGAAATCAGGCGGTCTGCTGGATCCAAAAGTCACATAGTACACTGTTTACTGCACTTGTTATTTTTGGAGGATGCTTCTCATTGTATGAATTGCTTATAATTTTGAAGTACTAGCTCTCTTCTCATTCTTATTCAAAAATAGAATATGCAGAGATGGATACAATGATGGATGCTCTTCACTTATGACAAGGGATGGATGTGCAGGTTCTGAGAGGGATGGATTGATCGATGGGAGTGGACACAATCTGCTGTAATGTTCTTCTGTGCAAGCCTATTGGAATGAATTGTTCGCAGTCCTCTGCCTTGAAACTACCTTGCAGCTAGTGCAAAACTGTCTGCCAAGTATGTCTTGTCAACAACTACTCTTGTTTCTGCCCAGATGTGTTAAAAACACATGGCACCTTTTCTGTGTTTGTGTCACCCCCTTATGTGTTGTGTTAAGCTTTCATGAATGTATGTAGCTGTTGGTAGATAATATCAAAAGAATATCAAAAGAATAGAATTACAGTTCAGTTGACTTTTGGTGAGAATTTATAAAAACTGGCAAACCTTCTGCACATTTTGGGTGGAACGAGGGGCAGATCTGGGAGAAAAGGCTTAGATCAGTGGTTCTCAACCTGTGGGTCCCCAGATGTTTTGGCCTTCAACTCCCAGAAATCCTAACAGCTGGTAAACTGGCTGGGATTTCTGGGAGTTGTAGGCTAAAACATCTGGGGACCCACAGGTTGAGAACCACTGGCTTAGATGATTCATAAATGATACTCATGATTGAGATGTCTTGCCATACTCGCAGTTAATCCGACTCAAACGTAACTCATCCTTTCCCCAGCATTATAGTGAAGATGCCACCAAAATGTTCTATAACTTTAAAAGTAGAGGATATCCTAACTCCATTATCACCGCAGCTAAAAATAAAGCAGCCGCCATCCCAAGAAATGATCTCCTGTGTCCCTCTCCAAAACCCGAATCTAAAAGAATGCTTTGGCCTCTCACTCTAACCAAACATTCCAAACAAATACAAAACATCGTGAGACAGTTTTGGCCCCTAATCTCTTCTACCCCTGGTTTACAACATCCACCGATTATAGCTTACAGGCAAACCAAAAATCAAAAAGAGTATTTAATCCACACGAATCATGTAAGACCCGATATACCACGGGTCCAGAATCTGGGGACCAAGCAGTGTGGTAAATGTGCCATCTGTTCTCTTATTGATACATCTCCTGTAATTAAGAACAACACCAATGGGAGAATATTAAGACTACGAGATGAGATCATCTGCACAACCACAGGAGTCATTTATTGCGTTTCATGTAGCTGCGGGTCCAATCGCCATTATGTTGGGGTCACATCGAGAAGTCTGAAAGTCCGGATTATGGAAGATTTATCTCGAATTAGATGTGGAGCTACAGACTCCGCGTTCTATCATCATTGTGCCCAAGCTAAAGTAATCCCCCAATCTCTTAAGGTAATTAGACTAGAGAGGGTTAAATTTCCATCTCATTGCGACCACCAAAAAATGCTACTCAGAGAGGAAAGAAAATGGACTCTCCTTTTGTCTAGCGAGTCCTCAGGAGGCCTCAATGAGGTTCTATCTGTCCAATCGCTGATCATGTAACAATTTCCACCTGTACCTTACCTTTATATATTCAGTTGATATCAGTAGTAAGTTTGCTGCATCCAGCTCTAGAAGGATACTTTTTGCGATGACGTTGACTTTGTAATTTGTGGTATGTATTCCCTTATGTAAAGAAATTTATTTTCGTTCCATGGTAACTTATATGCTCATTGTTGGCTATACTTATACCTAGAGCACCTTCTAGTAATGAATCTATGACTTAAGAAGTCTACACTACCAGCGAGGAGCTTCCCAAAGACGGGACGCCCTGAGGAAGCACTGCAATAGCATGAAAAGGCCACACTTTGGCAGTCTCAAACACTCAGCTGTTGGCGTACTTCCGGTCCACCAGCTTCCATCGGCTCCTCATTCGAGATTTTTTTCATTTGCCAGTCCGTGAGTCCCACATTTTGGAGAACGCCCAGTGATTTACGGACTTTTAAGTAACATCACTTTTATTGTTTGAACTTTTGAACTATCCATGGGACTCTATTTTGAGAGGACATCAGATTATCATACTGATGTTCCGTTCTGATAATGTGCTGATTATTGCCTATGTAGCAGTACGGTTTACTGACTTGTTTTGATTGTATTGTTATGCACACTGCTTCCCGATACCATTTCCTGTCACTGATTAATACAATTTCTATGTATTTGCACATGTACGAGTATCATTAGGTGATGTCCTAGCGTTTATTTACGCTGTCGGGTGCTCTTCATTGTTTATATAGGCCCATTGTGTTGTATGTCTTCTGTACCAGCAAACTGACCAAATTCATTTCCTTTATTCGGATGCTCTCTAAAAAAAAAAGCAATTGTCTAACTACAGCTTTAACGCTACCCCTCCTTGCTTTTGCTACTTCATATTTCTTTCTAGATAACAGTCAAATTTAGTGAATATATGAAATCCTGTAGAAAATAACTCTATCTTTAAAAACATCATTTTATTTAATTTGCAAATGAACAGCTTTAAATAGTGATCAAATTTTAATTTTAAATATTGTACTAAGTACTTTTAGTGCATTGCATTATGGAAATGAGGCTGGAAATATACTCAAAGTAATTAATTTCCAGTGCTAATTTCAAGTGAAGAATCATAAGTTTCATCAAAATGTTGTCTTTCATCTATTGAGTAAGCCCCACTCTAGGCTAAAACAGAACGGCACTTCAGGCAGGGAGCACTTCAAAAGCATGAGATGACTAGTTAAACTCCTAGCTGGACCGAAGACAGGAGCCCCCGGCGGCACAATGGGTTAAACTCTTGTGCCGGCAGGACTGAAGACCTACAGGAACCATACATCTCAGCAGATTTTGCTGAAACGGTAAATCCCAGTATTGCTCACCCTGGTCTCTACTGGCTAAAACAGGTGGCAATTCTAGTCCAACAGCATCTTGTGAAGCACATGATTTCCACCCCTGCATTGAAACATCTCTTTATCTGCTCAGAAGTGTTGGCTTAATTTTATTTCAAAATCTTTGTTGCTGTCACTCTTAATTCCAGGCTCTGACAATTCAGTGAGCCTTGTATCTCTGGGGTTTGGTACAGAACACAGCCCTCACCCCACCTCACCACATGGATGCCCAGTGGCGCAATGGGTGAAATCCTTGTGCCGGCAGGACTGAAGACTGACAGCTCGGAGGTTCGAATCCGGGGACAGCATGGATGAGCTCCCATTGTCAGCTCCAGCTCCTCATGCGGGGACATGAGATAAGCCTCCCACAAGGATGGTAAAAACATCCAGGAGTCCCCTAGGCAACATGTTTGCAGACAGCCAATTCTCTCACATCAGAAGCAACTTGCAGTTTCTCAAGCCACTCCTGACACACAAAAAGAAGACATGTCACCGGGTGATTGACTTAGTTCCACATAATGAAATTAAGATAAAAGTTTAGCAATATAAGGATAATAAAGCTGGGATAATGTTCCACAGGAATTGTGAATTTGTGGATGACTTCAGCTCCCACAGCTTTGGCTATGCTGGCTAGGGCGCGTGTGAATAGCAATCCATGTTCATGTGAATGGACATGGAGGAACACAGGTTCCCCACCCCTACCTTCTGTATGCATGTGTGGTTTCAGGTCATCTGAAACTGTGGGAGATGTTTATTCATTCAGTTGCTTCTGACTCTTTGTGATCTCATGGACCAGCCCACATCAAAGCTCCCTGTCAGCCGTGGTCACTCCCAGCTCCTTCAAGGTCAAGCCAGTCACTTCAAGGATAACATCCATCCTTCTTGGTTGGCCTCTCTTCCTTTTCCCTTTTATTTTCCCCAGCATTTCACAGAGTTGTCTTGGGCAAGGAATATTCTGAAGTGATTTGCCATTTCCTTCATCTGATATATAGCCTAAAGCAGTGTTTTTTGAGCCGCGGCACATTTTTTACATTTACAAAATCCTGGGGCACACCACCAACCAAAATGACACAAAATGACACTCTAACACAGTCATACATATAGTTAATATGTTTTTAAATGTATTTATACACTCAGTGTGAAACCTGGGCCTGTTTTGATGAACACAACATATATATGACTTCCTCTCACATACTTATACATGGCTATCATGTCTTCTCTCAGCCTTCTCTTCTTCAGGCTAAACATGCCCAGCTCTTCAAGATGCTCCTCATAGGGCTTGTTCTCCTGACCCTTGTGAAATTTCACCCTGAGTGAAACTTGCTTCCAGTTAACTATGGATGTCATGAAGCTGTTATAAACAGTTCCTTGGGGAGGGGGGAGGCACCTCTCGAAAAATCCAGTAAAATAGTTTTTTAAAAAACCTTTTCCAAGCGGAGAGGCTCAATTTGTTTCTTGGAAACCTGTGAATGCTTCAGCCTCCCGATGCTCCCAGGTTCGCTCACTGCCCAATTCACCGACGTGGAGCTTCTGGCTTTGGCTGTTCTCACGAGAAATCCAAGTCATTGCGAAAACACCGACTTAATCACTTTTTCCCAGTGCATTTCATAGATCTGTGTGACCTCTTTCGCTGCCTCCCTCCGCAAAAGCAGAGCACTGGGCGAAAGTGATTGAGTCGGCAGTTTCGTGTTGACTTGGATTTCTCACGAGAACAGCCAAAGCCGGAAGCTCCACGTCGGTGAATTGAGCGAACCTGGGAGCATCGGGAGGCTGAAGCAGCCCTGAGCAGGAGCTGGAGCCATGCTGAGTTGAGACTCCTAAAGGCTTCCTCAAGGTGGGCTTGGCCCTGGCATTCAGCAGAGCCCTTCCTTTGCCTCGGGGAGAATCTTTGGAGAGGGAAAGAGGGAGAAAGAGCTGCTGGGGGGGGAGGTGCCAATTTCCCACAGCACACCTGATAATCGCTCACGGCACACTAGTGTGCCGCGGCACGCCGGTTGGGAAACACTGGCCTAAAGCACATGGAGTTCCTTGTTGTTCCCCCATCAAAACAGTCACAATTCCTGGCTTTGCGTAGCTTACATGATCACATGGCATCTGGAAAGACCCCATACAAACCTCAGTTCAGATGCAGTTATATGGTGGTGGTGCGCTATGTTGGGGATATACATTTCTTTCCACGTCAAATCATGTCCATCTTATTTATTGGGTGCTGGGTAAGCAAGGGACCACAGACCTTTGTTTATTTAAAATATCTATACCTCACCTCATAACCAAGATCTTAGGACAGGGTACAATAAAGTCAGTGTTCATAGCGTACATGCCAATGTTCTTCCATGTATGAATGCTGTGCACTTAGGAGCTGTGGTGGCTCAATAGGTTGAACCCTTTTGTTGGCTGAACTGCTGACCTGAAGGTTGTTGGTTCAAATCTGTGAGACAGTGTCAGTTCCAGCTTCCTATGTGGAGACATGACAGAAGCCTCCCATCTGGGCATCCCCTGGGCAATGGCCAATTCTCTCACACCAGAAACAGCTTGCAGTTTCTTAAGTCACTTCTGACACAATAAAAAAGACTAAATATTTTCTTTGTCATGAGCAGATTTTTCTTACTGGACAAATCTTCATAGAGATGGGATCTGTCCATGGAATCAGACTTGTGGTAACCTTGGTTGATCTGGGATTCTAGCTCAGTGGTAGGCTAATGCTTTGCATTCAGGTTGAATGTATGTCCAAATCCCTGACATTTCTAAGCATGGCTTTAAAAGATACCTGTATCAAACTGTGTAGAGTTGCTGCTCATTACTGGACAATACTGAATTAGACAGACCAATCAGTGGCATCTTAATGCATGGGCACAGTGGGCAGTTTTCTAGGGTTCCCACAAGCATAAGACCCCCATGCTAATTTCATACTGTGTGTTTGTGCCATCTTCATCAGTATGATTTACCAACAAAGTACCATTTTTATGTTGAAATCTTTATTTTTCAAGTTCAAGGCTCATGTTACCAATGTTATTATTGATTAATTTTTGCTGTACAACATGTTTTTCAAATGCCATAACACCAATTTTGTTGGAGATGCCAACAATTTTATCGATAATTTACATTTTTATTCCTGTTGGTGCTTGCGCAGACAGGGCCCAGTGCACTGCTTTGCCCGGGAGCCTATTAATGCTGTTAAGACAGCCCTGAGATCAATGTCTCATTTTATCCAATTATATCTGTGTGCACATTTGCATATGAGATATCAAATAAAAGCTGAATATGGGATTGTCATTGGCTCCATCTTGCAATGTGGTTGTAAATCTGCATTCTTATCCATCCTTGGGACAATACAGAAGACCCCAAGATGAGAAGCCCTAAGGGTCTTTCTGAGGGTTGAGGAAATGGCACCTGATGAGTTACATGCATCCTTCCAGAGCTGCTTTAATATTAGAATTTGATTTTTTTTACCCTTCATCCCCTTGATGGGTGGAGGGTGGCAATTTTGCAACATTTTTGGACCCCTTTCCAATAGGAAATGATCTGGAAGTTGGAAAAAGGCATTTTCTGCCCTCAAAATGGTCTAAAGAGGGTCACAAATGTGGCAAAGTTGTTCCCATTGTTATTTCAAAGGCTGCCTGTAGAGGCAATGCAGTATCTGATATAAAAATATATATTATAGCATAATCAGGACTAGAGATTTCAAATTTCAACTTCAGATTTCCTATCCCAACCCCAATACATTGTGGTATGTAATCAAATATAAGGTATACTCTTCAGGATCAGAAACAGAATGTTTCTTAGTCTACTGGAAGCAACTATGGAAGAGGAAAATTATATCTTCATGTTCCTCTTGCTGGTCATTGTGTCAAATGGGATGGTGCAATTCATAGACCACAGCTAGGTAAGTGTTAGAGACTAGACTGAGATGCTGCATTGCCTCTACAGCAGCAAATACAGAGCAAGGATTAAGCAACGAAGTAGAAGTACTACACAATTAGGCACTATCCTATATAAATATATATTATAGCATAATCAGGGCTAGAGAAGTGAAATACATACTATCATATACTTGGGAATCTGGAGCCTAATCTCACTGACAGAGTGAGGTGACCATAAAAACCTCTGTCAGTGAGGTTAGGCTCCAGATTCCCAAGTATATGATAAGGACAACAGTATAGACATGGAGGCCTTGATAAAGCCCCGCCCGGGGGTGAAACGGAGGATAAGCGGCCTGGACATCGCTGTCATTGCCAACCCGTTGGCCTCACTTTGAATGCCTCATTTAGGAGCTCATACCAGTCTCCTTCTTGGTCCTTATTTCATTTGGATTATCTCGCCAATCTTTGGATTAGAGACATTGAACTTTATGGATTGCGTTGTGGACTTTATTTGTGGACATTGTATCCAATAGCATCTTCATTGTGAACTTGTGGACTTCGTACCCTTTGATACTCCACGATGCTACTAACCTGTATCCTATGTTGGGTATAGTATGTATTTCACTTCTCTAGCCCTGATTATGCTATAATATATATTTTCATATCGGATAGTGCCTAATTGTGTAGTACTTCTACTTCGTTGTTTAACCCTTGCTCTGTATTTGCTGCTGTAGAGGCAATGCAGCATCCCAGTCTAGCCTCTAACACTTACCTAGCTGTGGCCTATGAATTGCACCATCCCATTTGACACAATGACCAGCAAGAGGAACATGAAGATAATGTTCCTCTCCCATAGTTGCTTCCAGTAGACTAAGAAACTTTCTGTTTCTGATCCTGAAGAGTATACCGTATATTTGATTACATACCACAATGTATTGGGGTTGGGATAGGAAATCTGAAGTTGAGTTATTCTATTAATATATGTAAGTTTTTGAGAAGATGGTCCACCTGAATTACACATATCCCTCATTATATTCAAAGGTTTTGCTTATGGTCCCAGCTCCTTTTACAAGTTTTTTTTGGAACACTGCCATCCATGTTGTTTTGTAGCTTGCAACTCTAATTCTAATTGAATTATTTATTGCAAGGGAGCATTTTAATTTTGGTTAGTGTGAATAAATATAATTTACACTCATTGCCAAGGGGGATTTTCACTGAGCTATAGTTTAATTTCAGCTTGCGGCAGTCCGTCATGGTGGCTATCTGCCTCAATGCTCTGTGGGCCTTTTAGATTCAGCAGCTGCAGACAATGAGGCTGAAATTTTCACAGGAACCGCTCAGAAATTGCAGCAGTTTCAAGATCAGACATAAAGAATATCACTTCATCCTGGGAAATTCTGGCTTGATCTAGAGGCCGGTAATATTAAATTAGCTAATTTAATGATGTATTATGCTAATAGGGTTATTTGTTTATTACTATTAATTACTTTATTCTTGTTTTTTTTAATTGTGTTGTAAACTGCTTTAGGGTAAATACCATGAAGGATTGCTTATAAATCTTGATATTAATAGTGCTGTCTTATAGGGCTGGATAAGCAGCAATCCATGGCAGATGAATTTGTCCTTCCAAGCCCACATTTTCATGGCAGTGTGCAGGTGGGTGGTTTCCCTCTCTTTTGCTCTGTTATGTTTGGCACAATTTTTTACCAGAGGTCTCTCCAGAGAAGGAGGGAGCTTCAGATTCAGCAGATCATATGTTTCCTCAGATACCTGTGCCTCCTCCTCTTACTTGTGTGCCTTCAAGTTGTTTCTGGCTTATGGAAACACTATCATGGGTTTTTCTTGGCAAGATTTGTTCAGAGGAGGTTGCCTTTGCCTTCCTCTGAGAGACTGACATCCAAGGTCATCCAGTGGGTAGCCATGGTTAAGTAGGAATCCAAACGCTGGCCTCTAGAGTCACAATTCAATGTCCAAACATACTGACAGTTTCTGGCTCACAGGATCTACCTTGATTATCCCCTACATGCCACCATTTATCTTATTATTTTCAATGTGGCCTATGCCCAGGGAGTATTTTCTACAACTTGTTGGATCTCTGGGAGATTTACATTATATACTTTATTTATATTCCGCTCTTCTCACCCCGAAGGGGACTCAGAGCGGATTACAGGTACACATACTTAGCAGACAATCCCTGCCGTTTCCACATACACAACATATAGACGAACATATAGACGAACAGAGGCGAACTCCGGCCACCAGGGGGAGCTGATGCACTCCTCATCTCTCAGCATTCCCAGCATCCCTTGTTGTTCCTTCCGCATTCCTCAGCGTTTCTGGAGTTCTTTTATGGCCTCACAATTCAGTCAAAATTTTCTTCCCCACTTAATGTGGTGCCTTTATCTCCTACTTGACAGATGCAACTGTCTTTCGGGCTGCAAAGGTCGACAGCAAGCTTCACTTAAAGGTCGAGTGCCCACCTCGACCCGGGTAGGTCTCGAACTCATGACCTACTGTTTAGAGAGATCTTATGCAGCTGACACTTAGCCAGCTGCGCCACATTCCCGGTGCATTGCACTATAATAATAATAATAATAATCTTTATTTATAAGCTGCTTCCCTCTCCCCACAGGGGACTCTGAGCAGCTTACATGGGGCCATGCCCAAACCACAAATCACACAATATCAGACATCAAGAAAACAATAAACATAATAAAAACAGTAAACACAGTAATATGAATACATCTAACAAAAACACAATAACAAATGCATCTAAAACAAAAGGAAAAAAGAAGATGAGAGGGCGGGCCACATGTACATATATGGTGTTTAAAAACTGGGGGAGATCAATGGAGTAGGGCCAAAACGTGAAGAGTCACAAAGGGGAAGGAAATCCAAAAAACGGGCATTGAGGGATCTAGTCTCCAAAGGCTAGGCGGAAAAAACCAGGTTTTAAATTGTCTCTTAAAGGCTTCCAGTGAAGGGGTATTCCTGATCTCTCCCGGGAGGGAGTTCCAGAGTCGGGGGGCCACAGAGGAGAAAGCTTTCTCCCTAGTATTCACAAACCAGGTCTGTGAAACTGGTGGAGGCGAAAGGAGGGCCTCCCCCGAGGAGCGAAGGGCTCAAGCCAGTTCATGGGGGGAGAGCCGGTCGCAAAAGTAGGCGGGTCCCAAACCGTTTAGGGCTTTGTAGGTAATCACCTGCACCTTGAACTGGGCCCGGAAAATAAACGGCAGCCAGTGGAGCTCTTTAAACAGGGGGGTCGACCTCTCCCTGTACCCAGCCCCGGTTATTAATCTGGCAGCTGAGCGTTGTACAAGCTGAAGTTTCCAGGCCATCTTCAAGGGAAGCACCATGTAGAGCGCATTGCAGTAATCCAATCTAGAGGTAACCAAGGCGTGGACCACCATAGTCAAGTCAGACTTCACGAGATGGTCTCCAGGGAATAAAAGGATTGTACCTATAATCACATTTCAGGTGATCCATAATCAGTAGGATCCTGTTACCAATTTACAGTTGATTCACATCAATATTTCTGATTGTTGAATAGGTTTTTACCATATTGCACAAGATAAAACTTCCCTCCTACACAAAGTGCTTCTTTTTACCAGCTACAGCTGCCCCTATCACAGCTATTGACTAGCTAGTGGAAAGCCAGGAAATGGTGAAGTGCCCAACTATGTTTCTATAGCTGGACTCACAGTGATGGTGTCCTATTTTGAGATCTCCAGACAACCCCTGGAAGGTCCCAGTGAACACATCTATAGCCAGTGATCAAGAACACAGCTGGAGACTTCACCACTATCCCACTCTTAGCAGGTCAGTAAATGGCCATAATGGTGGTGCGTTACAGCCAGCAAAGATGGATTCTAGAGGTGGGTGAGAAAAGAGCCATGGTTGAGCTTAATGTGGTGGAATTTCACAATGCGTCTCCCTTACTCAGGATCACAACCATTTGGTTTGTCCTGTCTAAAATGTAATAAGAACTATTAGTTTAAAGCTGTTGTACACAAACCAAAGCCTAAGTCTGCACATCCTGCATGACACTGACGTTTTTCAGCAGCCCATGTTGGACAATTGGGGGCAGGAGTGGGAAGGATGTTATTCCCTTGTTTCCAAGAACACATTTTCCTCCTATGTACAGTGGTTTGAGCACTGGTCTACAATTTTGGAGACTAGGGTTTGAATTTCCATTTGGACATGCAAATCCACTGGGCAACCTTGTGTGTGTCATTTTCTCTAAGTCATAGAGAATGTGAGAAAGGCGGTATATAAATACTGTAAATAAATAAATAAATAAATAAATAAAAGAAGGAAATCAAAAACATCTCTTGCCAAGAAAACATCATGATTGGTTTGCCTTGGGGTTGGAAACAATTTGAGGGCACACAACATCAAAACAAGTGACATATACACAATGATCTTAGCAGTTGTAAATGGTGTCATGCATGTCAGTGGAGCAAGAAGTCTGTTCAAAATCTAACTGTAGAGGAGCTGTCCAAGGTGCTGAACACTATTAATCAAATAAGTTCTGCGCCTTAGATATTTTTAAGGAGATGATTAAACTGTGCCTGTTCATGGTGAAGTCTGATCTGGCCACAATGGTATATGCCTTAGTTGCATCCTGGTTAGACTACTGTAAGGTGCTCTATGGGGGACTGCCTTTGAAAAGTACTCAGAAACACCAGTTGGTCCAAAGAACAGCAGCCAGGTGATTAACCGGGGCTGGCTACATGAAGCATACAACTCATCTGTTCAAGCAGCTCCATTGGCTGCCAACATGTTTCCAGACACAATTCAAAGTACTGGTTTTGACCTATAAAGCCCTACGCACCTCCAACACATTTGGTGGGAACAAGGGAGAGGGCCTTTTTGTAGCTTCTCCCAAACTATGGAATTCCACCCTTGCCACCAAGAGAGACCAGGATGGCCCCATACCTGCTGGCCTTCTGCAAATATTTCAAGACTTTTCTTTTCCAGCAGGCATTTGGGGAAGGATGAGGGGCACACTGCTGAGGGGATTGTGGGGGAAGTTGGGGAGGATATTTTGTTTTAAATGTAATTTTAATTGTAAAAGTATTCTATTGTATCTTAACTGTGTTTTCACTTCTGTCCATGACACAATATTTATTTGTTTTTATTTGTTTTTAATTTCTGTATTTGCCATTTTTAAATTTATTAAATTGTGTCATGTAATTGTGAGCCTCCTTTAGTACCCATGTGGAGAAAGGTAGGTAGAAATAAAGGAAATAAATAAAACTCAGGCAACCGGACTACCAAACAAGATTTCACCTGCAAAGCATTCAAAGAGCAATCAGAAATGAAAGCTTAATGGTAGACTTCCTATTGTTTAAAATTGTAATTTTCTATTTCATGTAACTTTGGCAGTGGAAAGATTTTTTAAATAAAAAAAAAACGAATAGGGTTAGGATATGAAAGACAGGGAGAATATAAGAGCAGAGTAAATCCAATGTTAGTCTTACTTAAAGTAGACCTAAAATATTTTAGTTACAAGTAACCCATTTCAACAGGTATAATCTTGGTAGACTATTAGCAGAATTTGCCCGTAGGTGATTACTGATAAATACTAATTTATTTCACTTGATCACCATATCACCGCTTTCTTCCATCTGCAGCAAGCTAGGTGTCTGGCCCCCTACTTATCCAGAGACAACCTGGCTGCGGTGCTCCAAGCCACGGTCATCTCAAGACTGGACTACTGTAATGCCCTTTACATTGGCCTGCCCTTGTCAGTGATCCGGAAACTAAAGCTCGTCCAGAATGCCGCTGCCCGACTTCTCACTGGGACCCCAATGAGATGTCACATAACACCTATTCTCCAGCAGCTCCATTGGCTTCTGGTTGAGCACCGGATCACCTTCAAGGTGATGGTGTTAACCTTCAAGGCCTTGCATGGTCTGGGGCCACTGTATCTGAGGAACCACCTCTTCCCCTACCAACCCCAGAGGTCACTTTGATCCGAACAAATGAATCTCCTGGAGGTGCCAACTTTTAGAGCAATTCGCCTCACATCGACCCAGCGCAGAGCCTTTTCTGTAGTAGCAGCGTCAATCTGGAACACCCTTCCAAGTGATGTGTGGGTCTTGCATGATCTACTCTCCTTCCGCAAGGCCTGCAAGACCCACCTTTTCCAGCTAGCCTTTGATTGCTAAGCTGGAAAATCTTTATTGGTCTAGTTTAATATGTTGTTTTTACTCCTGTGATGCTTTTATATGTTTGTAAGCTGCTCTGAGCCCTCGGGGAGTGGCGGCATACAAGTCCAAATAATAAATAAATAAAAAATAAATATTTATCAAAAATAGTTCCAAATGAAATATTTCTTCTGGTGTACTTATTTATTTATTTATTATTCGGTTTTATATTCCGCTCCTCCCAGCAGGCTCGGGGCGGATCATAACCTTGGTAGGAACAGCCTACACTGGAAGTCCCTTTTGAGTGGGCAAATATAGGATTGCAAAATAAAAAAGAATGAATACATTTGAGTGTTGATCAAATGGATTTTTTAAAACAATCAGTATAATAAATGTAAGAAAATATTTACAAGTCAGATGTTTTGATTAACTCACCAATACTTTTTTTCTATACAGAAAAAATACAGACATTTACATCACTGAATGCATTGTTTCAAAGCTCGAGGCCATTTAAATTATTTTTATGTACTGCATTCAGTTTAGTAAAATATTTAGTACTGCTCTAATAGTCTAAAGCATTAGGCTGTAATTACACTAACATAATACAGCAACTAATAGTTCTGTTGGAACACAACTGTGATGCATGATTGCCCTATTATTATAGCTGATTTGGAGCAATGTAGTTATTAAAAAATTAATCACTGTTACAGTCTGAATTTTGTCACAGGTTCTAATAAAAATGTAACCACTTAATAACAGTTATTTTAGGCCTCATAAGAGAGAACACGGTAGACAGTTGTTTATGTCCTTTAAAGCATTGTCATTGATACACTTTTGGTCAATGAAGTTGAGATCCTGAATCTACCATTTCCTATTTCCTATTTCCTACAAACATTGTTTCATGCACATAATTATTTTGTTTAAGTGTATAAGGTACACATAGAACCATATGAAGTAGTGAATTTCAGCCTCATCTCCAAGATATCTCATTATGTACATACACGTACATACAGATATTCCAAAAGAAAAGTTATAACATTACACATTTAATTTGCAAATGTAGTGTTGCTTTTATTATTGAAAAAGTAATGAAGTATGAAAAACTAGTTATGTTTAAGCTCTGTCCGTTTCCTACTATCTAATATCTCCTGCAATAATACCCATCTAGATACAACTAAGTCTAGTTTTAGGCATAGTGACCAAAACATTTCTATTGTTGTTTGCCTTCAAGTCATTTCTGACTAATGGACATCTTAAGGAAAAACCTATCTGGGGCTGAATGTATGAACCACTACACATTGAAATCGGCTACAAAAACTGGTAAGCTGTCTGGCAAAGCTGAGTAGCCACATGCAATAATGCACTTTGTCTTCATCCACTCACAAATACAAATCACATAATGCAATTGGTCTCACTAGTCCTGATTAAACAATATATTCTGCTTAAGTAAACAGTGAATAATCTGCCAGCAAACTGCAGAGTAAGAAAGCAATTTGGCATAGACAGCATATTTTTAAAATACCTGGGAGAAAATAATTCCTCATGCTGAGAACCTTTTAAAGGGAATCATTTAGCACAAGAAGTCTTGTTTGAAGTGTTAAAACTTTGAGGTTGTTTTCTACTTGGCCCCCTTGATCTGTTACTAGAAATGCATTTGCTTCACCCTGGAATTGTGTGGCCAATATGCTGTCTCTCCCCACCCCCATCACGAAAGCCTTACCCACTAGAAGACTGAGAGACCAGAGTTTAAATCCATACTCAGTCATGGATGACTTTGGGCTAGTCACATTCCCTCAGCTTCAAAAGAAAGCAATGCCAAA
The DNA here is from genome assembly GCA_030556195.1 of Anolis apletophallus. Classification (NCBI taxonomy): domain Eukaryota; kingdom Metazoa; phylum Chordata; class Lepidosauria; order Squamata; family Anolidae; genus Anolis; species Anolis apletophallus. Next base: position 122,560,355 of record JARBWK010000005.1, on the reverse strand, counting down.
TGCTTCTGAAGATATTATGCCCTTGATATGATCTCTTTAGGAACTTGAAGGCAATTGAGCTTCAGTGCTCAATAGCAAATTCTTCATATCCCTATGGCCTCAAGCAACATACCTGGACATTGCTCTGAATGTAATGTATTACCATGCTCTAAGGTTGACTGTACCCAAAGACTGTACCAGATCCCTATATATGAGACATAGTAGGCTATCTAGAAAGCACATTGCAGCATCCACTGGCATGATGTGTGTTGGGAAGAAATATATTTTACACTAGAGTTGATAATATATATATGTTACATTTGTTTCATCTCATTTATTAATGTTGGCCTTCTGTTATTAATTTTTTTTGTTATTGCAAAGGTTGGTATTCTCTTTCACGCTCAGCAGTGACACCTCCACAACTCTTGTTTTCTCTGCAATCCTTCCCCCTCCCTGAATGGCCATTCTGCGGCTGGTAGCTGATGGAGATCAGATAAGTTGTCTGACGATGTCTGACAGGATTATCCATCAAGATATCAGTCATTCAGGACTCTTGCGTGCAAAACACTTGTGCTATGCCGGGAATGTAAGATCTCGGCCTCAATGTGCTTTGGTACAACTCTAATATATTAAAGTATAAAGTTACAGTGGTGCTTAAATGTTGTTCGTTTTATGGCTTACCCATGTCTTAGTTGTAAAAGGCTGTGCTGAAGGGGGAGGGAAACCCGAGATTCCTGGTGGCCATGTCCTCTGGAAACAGAGGTAAAAAAAAGTCTGGAATCCTTCAGGCAGGACCTAATTTTTCCAAAAAGAAGGGTGTTTGATGCTGGCATTAAGGCAGAGATGCCAGAGGCAGAGGGAATCTGAAGAAAAGGGACATTGAAGCTTGGCTTAGTTGAAACTGCTTACAGTACACTACCTTAAGAACGGTCGCAAACATGTCCAGACAGGCGTAAAGGGGAAAAGTCCAAGGAAGATAGGTAAATACAGGTGTGCAGGTAAGGTTTTGTGGGTGGGGGTGCGGTAAACATCGCAGGTCCGCCAAAATAACCCAAGAATCTCTTCACATTTGAAACGCGCCAATGCGCGTATGGACCGAACCAATTTGTAATCTTTATGCAAGGTATGTACTACGGCGAAGGGAGGATGTAGTGCTCCAGATGAAAGATCGCAGGATGCCGGGCACGCCACAATGGTTGAACTGCAGGGCCCGATCCGTTTTGCCTCGGGTGGCTTTCTCAAGCATCAAAGTGCAAATACATTGAAGCGCGTCACAGGACAATTAAATTCATGCTGGAGTATATCAATGGCGTAATCTATCCTGCGGACCCTGGATTTACCTATCTTCCTTGGACTTTTTCCCTTACCCCTGTCTGGACACACTTGTTCTTAAGGTACTGTACTGTAAGCAGTGCATAGGTATATATACCTTCTGATATACCTGATTTTCGAATATATGATTACTCTCTATGTTAGAGACAACATGTATGTGTTATGGTTAATTATCTATGTTTTATAATAAATGAATATTTTGCATAAGACACTTTGTTCTTCGTGTTGTTGTAACTATTTCTACAGTACATTTGTGTGTTTTTAGTTGAAACTGCAGCAGTAAGCCATCATCAATATCCACTTTGCCCCAGTTCTGCTTCTCACATCTAACAATAATATGAAGCTAGGGACTTCTTAAAACATGCCACCCGAATGACTGTGTATCACCACAGATCGTGGCAATCTCGTTGGGGTGTGTGAAGACCTGTCATCCTGTACCCTGCACCATTGCGGGTTCTCCCCGCCTCACAGGAAGAAGCCTTATTGAGCCGGCTTGATTTATCTTTCCTAATGGAAAGATGAGAAACCTCTCGTTGATCACCACCGGCAATTTTGCAGTGGTGACAGGGTGTTTGCAGAAGTTCAGCCATGGAGCCACCCGGGATGTACTTTTCTGGGGTGTGATTGGAGCTATTGAGCTCCATGACTGTACTCAAAAAAACCTGTCACCAAATTTTGGACCATGTGAAGAAGTTCTCACCCCCCCCCCCCCATTCACAGCATTCCATGGACTCATTAGTGACTTCCTCATATTTCAATGACTTCCCTTCTAGTTATTCTTTGTATTGACAAACTCAATTAACTCAATTTTGGCTTGTATGCTGAAAACCCTTTTGCCTGTGCCTTCAAACTGCTGCACCTGACTGTAGACTGACCTGTTTGATATTTGGCTTTGTTCTTTGAAACTATCTTTGAGTTGCTATGTGCCTGGCGAATTCCTTGGCCCCATTGGGCTGTTACATAGCACCGGGAATGTGGCGCAGCTGGGTGGGTGTCAGCTGCATAAGATCTCTACTGACCAGAAGGTCATGAGTTCAAGGCCTGCCTGGGTCGAGGTGGGCTCTCGACCGATGGTGTAGCTTGTTGTGAACATTTGCACCCTGAAAGACAGTTGCATCTGTCAAGTAGGAAATTAAGGTATCACTTAGTGGGGAGGCTTAATTTAACTCATTTACGAGGCCATTAAAAAGGTCTCCAGAAAACATGCTGAGGAATGAAGGAGTGTGACAGCTCCCCCTGGTGGCCAGATGTTAAATAGCCTCTGTCTGTCTTGTGTGTTTGTGTGTCTAAATGTAATGTGTACACTGTAATCTGCCCTGAGTCCCCTGCATGGTGAGAAGGGCGGAATATAAATGAAGTAAATAAATAAATTACATCCACAGACTAGAACAACTAGAGGCAGGGAACCCAACACCAGCAAGCAATGTACTTGGTTGTCTAAAATTAATTCCATATCCTAGCTTTTAGCAAGAGAAGCCAAAGACGTAATGAAGAGGAAATTACAGAAGAAGGGAAAGTGAACACCTATGAGAGAGAATGAAAAAGAGTGAATATGAAGATATATATGATACAGAGCAAATGGACTATATTAATTTCTGCGCTCTTAGATGATCTTGTCAGCCTTGACAAGAGTCTTAAGTAAAGACACTTCTTAGACACGAGACAGAATTGGAGTCATTGCTGTGTTTATCCCTGGCATCTCTTATTTCCTCTCGCATTTTCAATAGGCCCTTCATGTTAATATATTTTTCATGTGGGAGGATAAATTTTCTGCACATCCCAAACAATCATAATGCATTCTGTCTGCAACCTCCCTGCAGAATATAACTAAACACACACATAGAAGCGCACAAGCTGTGCATCCACTCTTTGGATCAGCAATTAACCCCATGCTTAGGTTTCAGCAAAAATTACGTTTTTGATCAATATTTAATAGTGATTTTATAAGTGTGTGGGCATGGCTGTTAAAATAGTGTCTTAGAGAGGGGGAGATGCATTTTAATAGGGAATTAATAAATATGGCCCTAGGGCATGAGGTATTTGCTTTGGAAAATCACTGCTGTTTAATAGAATACTTGAAAAGAATACATTAAAATTGTATTTAAAGCTGAAAATGTGGCGCTTTTCCCATAGAGAATGAATAACACGGGGTGCACTCGCAAAATAAATTCTGGGCATACCTCTAAGGGTCAGTAGTTGCAAGGCTGTGCTCTACCAGGTGGAACTTCAGGTCACAGCCATTCTCCTACAGCCAGAACTTGGGAAATTAATTTTTTACAAATTCACCTTTCAAGATTCCTCAGCCATGTTGGCCTTGGGATGCTGATCATGTCGACTGAAGGATGCTCCCAGCATGATCATGTTGGGTACGGGATTTTGGGAGATATACTTTCCAAATGATTATATTGTAGTCTCAGAAAAATATTTATACATGGCTGTTATGGATTATGTCTGTTCATAGTTATATCTCTGTGTTGGGAAAAAAGACTTTGAGGAATGGTGGGATTTAAAAAGGGAACTAAGTTGATTCTTTTAGCTGGGATGTTTGTTTTAATTACAAACACTACTCTGTCTTGTGTGTTCAAAGGCTTTCATGGCCAGAATAATTGGATTGTTGTGAGTTTTCCGGACTGTACGACCATGTTCCAGAATCATTCTCTCCTGACGTTTCACCCACATCTATCTCAGGTATCCTCAGAGGCAGGCATCCTCACAACCTCCAAGGATGCCTGCCATAGATGTGGGCGAAACATAGATATAATGCTTCTGAAACATGGCCATACATCCTGGAAAACGCACAATAGCCCACTCTTCTTTCTTGGTTACAACGATCAGATATCTACTTTTATTTATTTATTTATTATTCAGATTTGCTAGACCGCCCCTCCCCAAGGCTCGGGGCAGTTTCCAACACAGCGAAATTACACAAAAATATCTTAAAACATCATAAAAACATTCCTAAAAACAATCAAATATGTCATAAACATCACAATAAAGCAGTTAAAACCAGTCTTCAATACAAAAAGCAGCACAATCTGGTGGCGAGGCTTGATGTTAAAATGCCAGTCATTCACCAAACACCTGCCGAAACAGCCAAGTCTTGCAGGCCCTGCAGAAGGCCATCAGGTCATGCAGGGCCCACATCTCGGCTGGCAGAGAGTTCCACAAGGTCGGTGCAGCCACCGAAAATGCTCTCTGTCAGGTGGTGGCCAGCCTGTAAGACTTCACACCTGGGACTTCAAGGAGATTGTGACCCTCTGAACGTAGCGATCTTCTGGGTATATATGGGGTAAGCCGCTCCCTCAAGTACACTGGCCCCAAACCATGCAAGGCCATGCAAGGCCTTAAAAGTCAAGAATGACACCTTGAAATCCGGAATTCAATGGGTAACCAGTGCAGCTCGCGCAGCAGAGGTGTTATATGAGCTGCTCTAGGAGCTCCCAGCAGGAGGTGAGCTGCAGCATTCTGCACCAGTTTAAACTTCCGATCGCCGACAAAGGAAGGCCAATGTAGAGTGTGTTACAGTAATCTAGCCTTGAGATGACCGTGGCTTGGATCACCGTAGCTAGGTCGCGCTGGGATAGATAGGGAGATAAGCTTTAAAAAGTGATTTACATTTCCTTAAGCTGCAGAATGCAGTTGTTTCACGCTACGCACACCTGTTTCTTTGCTTCTTTCAAGCAGAAGACAGCAATCAAGAGTGGAGAAAAGAGTGATGTGGGAAGCAATGTGCTTAAATGTTCCTCCCTGATGATTTTTTACTGTTCAAAACCACCCCTTGCAATCTGCTTTACCGTTGCATGGGAGAAAAAGAATAGCCAGGACTTAGGTTTGAGCCAGTTGTTTTTATTCAACTGCCTCTGTTTGTCTAACCGGAGGAGATGAGAATGGGCTAATAATTGCATCCTAATTGAAGCTTGTTAACAGTGGGAAGAAGCGGTTCTTTGTAGCCAAAAGCAAGCAGTGCTTCTGTTGTTGTTTTTCATCTGATTCCACCTCCCTCTCCCCCTTCCATGCATCCGAAGGCTAATCCTCTGGTATTTGTGTGCTTAGAGTTTAATTCATAGCCATAGCCCTTCAACACAATGCCTCTGCTTTGGGGAGTAGAAGGAATATAGCACACATTGAACAAATGTCCTTGAGGAAGGGAACAACAGAAAGGGACATCATAATAACACCGAGCGTATTTGTGCAGATGGAATCCAAGGTAACATACGTGCAGCTCTATTGTAAGCAAACATGTGACAGTGCCATACAGGTCCTGGAGATTAAGCAGAACAGTCATGTGAAAAATAGAAATCTGCATCCTTGAGGTATAATAGTTAACCTTCTTCACCCCAGGGTTTGGTTTGGTTGTGCATTGCCGTGGTTTTGAAAGGGACAACAGAAAGTCCAGTTCTCAAAAAAAAAATTCCGTTTTGCTGTGATGTTTTGGAATTTTAAGCGCATAGCACACGTAAATAACCTGATAAAAATGAAACTCCATATCGCTAGGGGAAAAAAACAGATTGTGAATTCATCTAAACTCCACTCAGAGAACTGATAAACAAAGCTTTGGAAATCATCTATTGCTTTACCTTGAGGGAGCGAGACGTTCATGCTAAATTGATCATACAAATATTTATATTTATATACACAAACACATCATTGATCAACGTTTATTGGTTACTAAAATAGTTATTCCTCCAGCTTTTAGATTAACCCAAAGCTTCTGTTTTGTTTACGACTTATGGAGCTTAACTGGATTTTACATTCACGGAAAGAGAACAACAACAAAAAGAGGCAGTCGTTATTTTATTTCTCATTTGGAAATGCTTTTGGAGGTCCTGTGGTTGGAGGTCCTGTGGCTGGGTCGCCCTGGGGGGGCAAGCTCCAGCTGCTAATAATGGACGGCGAGGTGGTTAGCCCGTTGGCCCTGGTTAAAAGCCTGGGGGTCCAACTGGACCCTCTGCTGACGATGGAAGCTCAAGTCTCCACCGTGAGCAGAGCGGCGTTTTTCCATCTGCACCAGGCAAGGTAGCTGGCGCCCTTCCTTTCCGGTGGTGACTTAGCCATGGTAATCCAGGCCACGGTCATCTCGAGACTGGACTACTTAAATGCCTTTTACATTGGCTTTCCTCTAATGGTAATCTGGAAACTTAATCTGGTGCAAAATGCTGCGGCTCGACTACTGGTTGGTGTGGCACTATCGTGCCACATCACTTCAGTCCTACAGTGATTGCACTGGCTCCCGATCGAGTACCGGATTGCCTTCAAAGTGCTGGTGTTAACCTTTAAGGCCTTGCATGGCCTGGGGCCAGTGTACCTGAAGAACCGCCTATCCCTGCACATTCCCCAGAGACCACTACGGTCCCTGGATCAAAACCTATTGGAGGTTCCATCACTTAAGATCTGCCGCCTGTCCTCGATGCGGCAGCGTACTTTCTCTGTAGTAGTGCCTACCCTTTGGAACGCCCTCCCAGAGGAGGCTCGAGCAATAACTGATCTACAGGCCTTCCAGAGGGCCTGCAAGACCAATCTCTTCAGACAGGCGTTTAACCTTTAAGGCTGTTAAATTCCACTCTTGCCTCAATCTGTTTTATTATGTTTTTAACTATGTTGTGATTATGTTGTTCACTGGTGTGAACCACCCTGAGCCTCTTTGGGAAGGGTGGTATATAAATCGAAATAATAAATAAATAAATAAATATTTCTCTATTGTGATGTTTGGGAAGTCAGTGGTATATAAATCGAAATAATAAATATGTCTCCTCTGTTATTTTCTCAATTTTAATTTTGAAAACATACATTTAAAGAAAAGCCTTGTCCCACAACCTTCTTGATGTCAGCTTCTATCACTGGACCTGTTTTTAAAGCCAGTGTTCAGCCAGATAATGAGGCATATAGAGTGACAATCCAGAACAGAGCATGTGGGGTTTCTTTTCTTTCTTTCTTTCTTTCTTTCTTTCTTTTTCTTTTTGCACTGCAAATTCAACCTTCCTTCAGCCTGGCAGTATTGGGTGAAAAGAATTTCGGGTGTCAAGAGGTGACTTTTAAAAAGGGAAATATGAGCTTAAGCAGCCTGAGGCAGAAAAGCAATATGGGGCATCTTCAAAGATGTAGACGTAGTAAGCAAGGCAGGTCAGGCTTTTTTGCCACCTGTATCAGAAAACCCCAGAAATGTGTCCCCACAGGAGTAAAATAAATAAATAAGTATGCAAATAAATATATAATAACTAAGCATTTGCTGCTCTTTCATAATATTCCAAATTCAGACACCTGAGGCAACTGCCGAAGTCTCCCTAATGGCAGAGCTGGCCTTGTTTCTAAGCATTCTTGTTCAAACAGACACTTGTTATATATTTGATTGCAGCAGATGCTGACTGAAAGGGACCTTTCTTCGAGTAGTGAATGCAAATATTAAAAGGGGGTTTCTTTCCTAGTGTTGCCTACTTCTTTTTGTTGCCTTTTTCTCCACGTCTTGTGCTGGGTTTTTTAAAAATATTACATCCCTTCTGTATCATCACTTCTTTGATCCTATGCATTTTTCATTTGACTTTATCTGGGTCTTTCCAAACTCAGTCTTCGATCTTACCTTTTGAAAAACAGAGACTTTCCATCTAATGCTTTCCATTTTTTTATTCTCTTTTTCACAGCTATCACTGTGTATCCTTTCTGGTGTTGCTGAAGCAAGTATTGCTTGTTTGGAATGATCCAGTAAAACCCTATGTATATCCTGGCCCATGTAGATACATAAGAATTCAAGTTTTGCAACAAATTGCAATTAAATGCAGCTATTCTCTGTATATTTTGGATTTAGGTTAAAACAGTTGACAAAGACCCCTTAAGGTATATTTTATTATGGCATAGCTTTACAATAAACTTGCATTTTGGAGAAATATTCAGACATTTTCTGGTGGATGGTCCTTATGATACACTTTCATTTTATGGTTCCTTTCATCTTTGTTTTTCTTATTTGAAATTTCCATGAATCAGAGATGAATACTAGGCATGAGAAAAAAGTTATGAAAATGAAATGATTCGTAAGAAATTCGTAAGAAATGCTACTTTTGAGTATTTCCGCACCTGGAACGCCAATAAGTATTATGACAAGGCAAGCCCTAAACTCGCTCCTTCTTTCGGCTGGTAGCCCGGAAAAATGTAAACAGAGGATTACTCAGAAGTAAATCTGCAAAGGAGGGCACTTTGGATGAAGTGCCCTCCTTTGTGGATTTACTGAGTAAACCTCTGTTTACATTTTTCCAGGCTTCCTCCTCCCTGCCTGCCAGGATCTAAAAGCATCAAAGAGTATTGGGGTGAGAAACCAACCTAATGTATAATAGAATGAATGCTACTGTAAGTGCCTAATATTATAAGTAATCCAACTGGTCATATACCTACATTCCATGCACATGCAATAATACAGCAGTAATAACAATGGGTATAAGAAGAGTTAATATTCAAACCGAAGTATTCTGACTGGTCCCTCCTCAAACTGCAAAAGACTCTTCTCTATGAGCGGGAAAAGGCAAAACCCGGGCACAGCGTTTGCTGCCTGGGTGCACACACATACATATTCTGGGGGGTTGCTGCAGAATCCGGGCTCATAGAGAAGATTCTGCAGCAAATTCCCCCAAGAATATGTATGTGTGCGCACCCAGGCAGCAAACGCTGTGCCCGGGTTTTGGCTTTCCCGGGCTCAGAGAAGAGCCTTTTGCAGTATGAGGAGGGAGCACAGTCAGAATACTTCGGTTTGACGTTTACCTCTTCTTATACCCATTGTTATTACTGCTGTATTATTGCATGTGCATGGAATGTAGGTATATGACCAGTTGGATTACTTGTAATATTAGGCACTTACAGTAGCATTCATTCTATTATACATTAGGTTGGTTTCTCACCCCAATACTCTTTGATGCTTTAGATCCTGGCAGGGCAGGAGGAGTGGACGGCTCTCCCTGCCCATTCTGCCTGCCAGGATCTAAAGCCTTGAAGAGGCTTCATGACGGGCCAACTTCAGCCCTCCAGGTGTTTTGGACTTCAACTCCCACCATTCCTCACAGCCTCAGGTCTCTTCCTTTTCCTCTCAGCCTGGGCAAACTTGGGCCCTCGCTCCCTCAGGATCGGGGAGAGAGAGAGGCAGCGAGGAGCGAGGGGGGCTCCTCCTCCTTTTTTGCTGCTTCCAAGAATAGAATACCCCCTCCCTCCCTCCTTCCCTCCCTCCTTCCTATTTGGAGAGTCCCATCTAGAATTCAGTGTGATTTATTCAAGTTTTGGCCTACAACTCCCAGAAATCCCAGCCAATTTACCAGCTGGTAGGATTTCTGGGAGTTGTAAACAAACTCATCTGGAATGCGCATGCGCTGGCATACGAACTACTAACGAATTTCGTTAGTAATTAAGTTACATTTTAGAAATTTTTTGGAAATTTTTTTGTAAGTCTTTCTTTTACTAATCAACCCCCCCCCCCCATTTGATTTTAGAATCGCCATTTTTGGGTTCGAAACCATGCCTACTGAATACATGCTAAAAAGGGAACATGAGGGATGAGCATATTCATTTTCCAAATTTTGAGAAGAAATTAGATTTCTACACTCAAAAATGAGATCCATGCTTTATTTAAGACGTCCCTTGTACTGCTTCCCAGTAAAAGACAAATCTTGAGTAGTTTTTTTGGCAAAGTATTAGGGTAAGGTGGGACACAGTGTTACACGGGGTACACTGTAACAATGCACATACCTCTGTCTTTCACTTTTATGATGTTGGTATACACGTTTGTCAAGCTCACAAGCAGCCATCTTTAAACAGTTGTCTATGCTGCAGTTTGTACTGCGTTTAAAAAATAACAAAGAAAAAAGGTTTTTGTGTGATCGAACGACAAAAAAATCATTTCAAAGTTTTAAATTTCTTTCCAGACGTATTATATTTAGGTAATTGATGGCGGTTTTCGTCTATTTACTGTATATTTAGTTACAAATTACCGTTAAGTAGTTTTTTTTGTAAACATAACAGAAAAGACTCACTTGAATTTTTTATTCGGTTTGCCTCTCTGGGGCAGTGTGTTACGGGACACTGTGTGACACTGTAACAGTCAGTCCCAATTAACATATTTTTGTACTATTTCTATTAAAAGAAAATTGTGCAAAATCGTAAGAGGAAGATGGATTACCGTCTTCATAGTAAAAAAGATATGGTAGAAGCAATTCTGATGGTAGAAAGTGGTGTAACTCTTTGAAAGGCAGCAAATGAAAGACCAAATGTCAGGTAGATGTCTATACATTCCCAAAGAATATTATAAAGAAATTTAAATATTTTTAAAGAATTTTTAAAGGAATGACAACGATGTGATGGAAACTGATTTCAACATGACGCTGAGGCTGCAATTGTATGTTTTTAATTGTTAAATTGTTATTATATGTTTTTTCTGGGGGGTTGACTTGTTGCTGTGTTGTATTGAGGACAGAGACTGCCCGTGTAAACCGTCCCGAGTCGCCTTCGGGCTGAGAGGGGCGGTATAGAAACGTGACAAATAAATAAATAAATAAATATTTTTAAAGAAATGTTTACTTTTTCTCTTATTGTTATTTTTTCTATTATTTTTATGTTGTAACATTGTGCCCCTTACCTTGTAGCAGAGTACCCCAGATACGAGGCTCAGTGTTACAATCGACTGATTTAATTAAAGTCCAATGTAAATTAAGTAGTTGCTAATAATGTTCATGTTTGAATAATTTTAATTAAAGAGAGATTGTTATAGTTTATATCCATGCTGAAAACAAGCTGATTAAAACAATATTTTTGTCGCTACATTCTAGTTTGTTTGTTTTTTTGTAATACTGTACCCCACCAACAACAAAAATCAAGATTCATCATACCTTTTTAAATTGTTTAATGGATGTTTTATTCCTGTGTAATGTTCATTTGATGTAGATTGTAAGCCGCTCCGAGCCCTCGGGGAGTGGCGGCTTACAAGATTAAATAATAAATAAATAAATAACTACCTAGGGTTATAACTCTTTGGTAATTTTCTTGTAAAAGAGAGCAACATGTAACAGTAGCAATTATCTTTTCATAGCAAGAAAGACTTCATTGACTGCACATTCTTGGAAGGTTCTCCAAATTCTGAGCAAAATTCTCAAAAGATTGTTTTGCACAAAAAAGCATCTCTGTGCAGTAAGCAGCATTTTCTGAGCCAAAGGACTATTTCTGCACATAAATATGTTGTTTTCTGCTGAAGAGAGCCCCATGTAAATTTGATGTAGAATAAGGACTTTATCCCATGCATGTTTCTCCCCCGTTTGCCTTTGTTTTCACATGCTGGCAAAATGGAGTTCCATGGAGGCCTTCCCATGATGCACAGTGTAACGAACTGGCTTATTATGCAGGTGTGTCAGGGATGGCTGTAAAAGGCTGGGCTGTAAAGGAGAAGCAAGGATTAGTTTTAGTAGTGAAGTGAAACTTGTGGTTAAGTTTTAAAATCATTACCTCCAGGAGGAGCTATTGGTTAAACAGACCCCAGTTTTAAGGGGCTTTTAAGCAGCAAGTCTAAAAGTCTCCTGTTTCAAAGTTCTAGTATAGAACCAGCAACTCAAGATTCAAATGACTTCTCTAACCATCAATCATTGCTTTTGTGTCTGTTTAAATGTCTTTCTCTGAACCAAATACACATCTCCGTGTGCCTCACGTACAAACGACACATATAAGGTAGCCTATTGAAGTAATGTTAAATTGGTGGCAGTGAAAATAAACATCACTAGTAATCCTATAACAGGGTAGGATCACAAATAAGGTCCTTGACCCTGCTTGGTCCTTCACACACAGCCTCTCTGATGGCCACTCACGGGCATTCATCTTGCCAGCTTGTGAAAATGGAGAGAAACCTTAATTGAAGAAAGAGGGGTGAAGTAAGGGAAAGTGGGAAGAAGATGGGGGAAGGATGTAGGGTGGCCTTCCCCGAAGATGGACCTTGCCAGGACAAAGTGAGTCCCCACACTTTCAAATGTTTTCTCCTGGTTTTCTGCTGTTCATGGAATAATGTCCAGAGTATTCATCTGAGAACACAGTGTAAGATTCTTCTCACTAGGATTTTTCAACATTTGAAAAATACATTGGGAACGGCTTGAGAGTAGCAAACAGGCTTGGCTGCCTCTTGCTTGTTGGTCCTTCCACTCCTGCCTTGGTCAAGCAGGCAACTGAATGGCCAACATGCAAGGGGAAATGCATTACATTTGGTGGCATTTTTAATGGTAATGCACACCTTAAAATTGAGGTATGCATTACATTCGATGACACACTACACCAGAGTAAATATGGGTAACCCCATCCGTCCTGGCTTTCAGGAAAAAAAATTGTTGTTCTGGGGCCAGGCCTTCGGGCAGCAGACGTAATTTGCACCTTAGTGGACCTTGATTAAAATGGCTTTGCGTCAGATGACATTGTGATTGTTTTATGGTTTTAACTAATACTACATGTACTGGTTTTTAATGATTATGTAATTGTTTTAATGCTTATGTATGTGATTGTGATATAATTGTAATTATAATGTAGCGGTCTTGTACCATTACTAATGTAAGCCATCCTGAGTCCCCCCTTGGGGGTAGAGAAGTGACAGGGTAAAAATACCAGAAATAAATAAATAAATAAATAAACTTCCTTTAAATCAATGATGTAAGACTGTGTTGCCCTCCAGATGTCATTATTGGAGTGCAATATTGTGGTATTCCAGCCTAGTGGTGTGGGTCAGCCCCCGGGGGTCCCGGGGGTACCCAGACAAATGCTAGTTGATCCAGGGCAAGGTGGGGCTGGACTAGATAACCCAGGGCTCAGTGAAGAAGGCTGGCCGGATGGGTACGAATCATCTAACGAGAGCTTGCAATGGGATAATGACTGGCTGGAGAGATATCAAACAGAGAGTGAGTTCACAGAGGAAAGTATTTAGGAGGATTCCAGTTCTGATTACGAATGACCCTGAGGGTTAGGTTCCCAGGAGCGGATACCGACTCCCTTTCCAGATGAACCGATGGGAGAAGGGGAGCAGGCTGAGTCTCATGCTGATAGTGGTGCAGCTGGCCCCAGTAATGAGCAGGTGTTTGATAGAAGGTCAACATGGAGCTTGCGAAAGGGGGTGAGATGGGTACCCCGGGATTAGCTTCTATATTAGCCTTGATTTTTGGACTCTGAATTAGATCTGAAGCCACGTTTGGTTTTGTTCACGTCCTTCTGCCAAGTCTCCAAGGAACCGTTGGGAACGGTTCAGATTCAAGCCTTGTTTGCCGCAGTTGTGGCTGCCTTTCCAGGATCTTGTTTCGGTCGCCGGAGTGGCCTGCTTCATGCGAACTTTGTTTTGCAATAACGGCTTTGCCTCGGTGGACTTAAGCCTTTATGCTTGGAACTTTGATTTGCTTTTGATACTTTACTCCATGGACTATTCTACATTTATCTTTTGAACTATCCTCTCTTTCATTCTAAATAAACTTATTGATTGTGCATCAGCCTGTGTTTTGTGTGATTCAGGGGGCCTGCCAGGTTCTGAGGTGCAACAAATATTTGTCGCTATTGAATATGTTGGCTATGGTTGATGGGAACTGAAGTCCATCAACATTTGGATGGGCATATATCCCCAAACTCTGCTTCAAATAAAGTAATGCTCAGTAGTAGAGAACATGATTTGCAAGACCATGTCTTTAATTGCAGATACTTTTTAATGTTTGTTTGCTTAGGTTTTATGTGGACAAAGAACTTTCATAACAGCTCAAAATAACAACATAAAAGACAATGAAATTTTATAGCTGAAATAGAAACATGTGATTATAATATCTCGCAGAGGACAAAAAACATGCTTTGGAAAGCTCTGGAAACACCTGCTACTCGAAATAGACCCAGCTTGACTTGATCAGTCCTCAATAAATTGGCATCATCCAGATGGGATAGACTACAAATCCCAGTACAGCTTGCTGGGCGCTTCTGGAAACTCAAGGACACCAACTTGATGAGGACTGGGCTGGATGATTCAATGATTTGGTTGACATCCCGCATCCTAACTGTTGTTGTGTTAGGATGCTTTAAAGCACAGGGTTTCATGTATTATGAAAGACATGAAGAGCACTGAGGAAGCTGAGCACAAAGAAAAACATACTAATATGTCTTGAGATTAATTTACATTATATATAGGGAAAGCATTTGCATTCCTCTCACAGTCCCCTTTTCACTGGCGCCCGGAAAGTACACCTGTGGCTTGTTAGCATGCAATGCTGCCATGATGTGCAAATGAAAGGAGCCCTACACAGGCAATGTGCAGAAAACATTCTCCCAAGGGTTAGCATTTCTCTTTTACATGCAAAGCCCCATTGAAATGAATGGCCTTATTATTATAATTGGATGTATGCCTGTTAGGGCATCTCATTCCATATTAGAGGGAAGAAACCTTTCCTTTAGTCTCTGGAAATTTGGAATGAAACAAAACACAAGCCATGCATACCATTTCTGCCTCCTTTACCAAGGGAGAACATGCACTGATAGGCAGTAAAATAAAATTACCTTTTATAATATGCTTCCATTTCCTCCCAATTTATCTTTGCCAGGTGCTTGTATGGCCTCTGCTTTTCTAGGACCCAAGTGTTTTGCAATCTGTAATGATTATTCTTCCAACTACACTCATCTGAGATAGTGAATTTCTATGTATCCTTATGGAAAATGCACAAAGGGACTGAGGCACAGGAGAATACAAATGGCAGGTGCCAACAAGTTCCTGTAGAGAGCTATCCCACCCCACATAATGGGCCAGAAGAGAAACAGCCACCCCCTGTTAGTCTTTTAATGCCTAATTTCAGAAGTATAATCTGGTCTCTGATCAGGTTTTAAAGGGAAATTACTTTTCTGTTGCTAATGGGGTTGAAATTTTATTGTTTGTCTTTTACTGTCTTTTGCCTGCATTGAGATCCCTAAACCATCTTAACCAACAACAGAATAACATCTGAGACAAAATGTAGGCCTGTGACTCTTGACCTATCACATTCCTTCTCCTGTATGTTTTTTTAAATATCTTATTCTGAGGATGAAGCCAATGAAGCTTCAAAAACTTGGATGGTGTGTTTTATATTTTGGAGTTAGCCCAATGAAGATATTGCTTATTTTGTGGATTTTAGATTTTATTGTAATCTTATCCTTGTTTTAGTTGAGGGGGCTAACCAAAATGCAGCATGACTTCTCTTAAGAGCTTAAAGCAGTGTTTTTCACCCTTTTTTTGAGCCACAGCACATTTTTTACATTTACAAAATCCTGGGGCCCACCAGCAACCAAAATGACACAAAATGACACTCTAACACAGTAATACATATAGTTAATATGTTTGAAAATGTATTTATATACTCAGTGTGAAACTTGGGTCTGTTTTGATGAACACAACATAGATATCCTGGCAGGAACGGCAGAAAGACACACACGAAGGTCTTGCTCAATAGCTGGGAGTTATAGTTCACCCACAATCAAAGAGCATTCTGAACTCCACCAATGATGGAATGGAATCAAACTTCCCACAAAGAACTACCATCACCAAGAGAAAATACTATAAGAGTTTGGTGGGCATTGACTTTGAGTTTTGGAGTTGTAGTTCACCTATATCCAGAGAGCACTGTGGAGGAGAGGGAGGAAGACGTGGGGCGGGTCTGCGCAGTAGCGCCCACACGGGTCACGTCTTCCCCCCTCCCCCTCCTCCCTCCCGCAGAAGCGGCAGCGTGAGCAAAGCGAGGCAAAGCAAGTAGAGCGAGGCTGGGAAGAAGGGAGCCCGAGTGGAGAAGAAAAAGCAGGAGGGGAAAGAAAGGGTATTGAAGGTCCCAATTTCCCACGGCACACCTGATGATTGCTCATGGCACAGTAGTGTGCCACGGCACACTGGTTGGGAAACACTGGCTTAAAGGATAACTTCATTTTTTTAACAGCTTGAGTTTGACTTATCATGGTTTGTTGCACAGTTTGACAAACAATAACTTTGCTCTGCTCATTATTTTTTTGTTTTTTTCCAGTTTTTTTAAAGCCTCCAGGATTGATAAGAGAATGTCATGAAGTTTAAACGATTTCTTTCAGAATGCCTACAATATTTCTTAAAATATCCTTTAAAAGTAACCTTTGGGGAAAAAAACTAAATAAACCTGATTACATAAGTGTTAGGAACCATACATCTCGCCAGATTTTGCTGAATGGTAAATCCCAGTATTGCTCACTTTGGGCTCCGCTGGCTAAAACAGCTGGCAATTCTAGTCCAACAGCATCTAGTGAGGCACATGATTTGCACCCCTGCATTAAAACATCTCTGTATCTGCTCACAAGTGTTGGCTTAATTTTATTTCAAAATCTTTGTTGCTGCCACTGATCTTAATCCCAGGCTCTAACACAGTGGTTCTCAACCTGTGGGTCCCCAGATGTTTTGGCCTCCAACTCCCAGAAACCCTAACTGCTGGTAAACTGGCTCGGAATTCTGGGAGTTGTAGGCCAAAGCACCTGGGGACCCACAGGTTGAGAACCACTGCTCTAGCAATTCAATGAGCCTTGTATTTCGGGGTTTGGTGCAGAACACAGCCCCCATCCCACCTCACCACATGGATGCCCAGTGGCGCAATGGGAAACCCTTATGCTGGCAGCACTGAAGACTGACAGGTTGGAGGTTTGAATGCAGGGAGAGCACAGATGAATTCCCACTGTTAGCTCCAGCTCCCCATGCAGCGACATGAGAGAAACCTCCCATAAGGATGGTAAAACATCAAACATCCTGGGCAACTGCCTTGCAGATGGCCAATTCTCTCACACCAGAAGCAACTTGCAGTTTCTCTAGTCGGTCCTGACATGAAAAAGAAATGAAAAACTAAATCTGTGCATGCTCATTGTGTATTTTCTACACAATGGTGTAGAAAATAGTATCCCTTATCGTGAAATTAAGGTTTGTTTTTGGATTTTTTCCCTGGAATATTTTCAAGCATTGAATTGTTGAATCCATAGGTGCAGAGGTCCATCTGTAATTCTGTTAGGCTTGTTGGGGGCGGGGGGGGGGGGTGGCAGCAGCAAAACATGTACTCTTGAAATTAGAGGTACAGTACCCTCTCAGCTAACCAAAAGTCAAGCAACCAGAGTTCTCAAAGCAACTAGCAAAAAATTTAACTAAAATTCCATATTACATTCACAAAGCTGTTTTAATAATACAGTATGTGTTACAGTAAGTTTGTCTTTATTTGCTTCAATATTAATATCAACATATCAATAGAATATCAATATAGTGTTTATGGTATGGTATAGAATGGGGCATAGTATTCATTAGGCCTATTTTAAAGTCACTCTCAAGCAACCAGAAACTACATGTATCTGTCATCTACCAATCACTATAGGTTTTGGTTAACTGAGAATGTACTGTACATTGAAGAAGTTTATATCCAGTAGGCATGAGAAAGAGGGAACCAACCCCCCCCCCCCCCATTGGTAGCATGCATGAATGGTTATCTAAACTCTGAGCAGCAGAGGCACCATAGTTATCGCTTTAGTAATATCAAGGTACCATCCGACTGCATTACCCTTTACTGAGTGGCATCAGAGAAAGACTAGTTGCTGTTCTGAGACATTCAGAATCTAAATTTAGTCAATGGAGCAGAAGAAAAGCCCGGAAAGTCAAGGGCAACCAGAGTTGAAGGCAGCTGTTGAATTTATACATAACTTCAGGCTAATTATGAGATTGAAGATGTTAAAATGTTGAGTCAAAGACTTTGTGGAAAAGATCTGAACTGGGCCTTGAAGGATGTGAGAGAGGTAACAACAGATAGGCCAGCTTTCCACAAGTTTGACTCCTCCAGTCACTGGAAAAATGAATTAACTACAAGTAACTGAAAACTCTCATTTGAAACTCTCCACTCTCGCTGTTTCATTGATAGTCTCCTTCTTCATTCTAAGCTGTTCTCCCCCCTCCACTAGAAATACTCATTTTTCCATGACCCTTTTATCTGTAGTGGATTATAAACAAGTCACTTAGCGTGTAAAGCTTGATGATGATGATAGTGTTTACAGGTTATGGGTTCAGATAACATTGTAGCACAGTGAGTTCTTGCGTATATTTAGATGAGTGGATTCTTAGTGCACTTCTCACAGCATTGGCTATGATGATTTGTTTGGAACCCAGCTAATCTCATGCCCAAGACCTATGTTAGTATTCTAAGAATTCTGATTGCTATATGTGTTGCCCTTTAGGAGATTATTGCATAGCAGCAGACTTGTCCCTAATAATTTGCCTGCAGTTTGGACTCATCATTCTATCTCACCCTTTCCTATTTGTTTTCAGGAAATGAGCTGGTACTGAAATGTATATTATGGCAAATAAATAAGAGAGAAAATGCTATCTTGTTTATACTTGATCCATTAAATACTAAAAATTAATTTGCAGCCATTGAATGATTGGACCTTAAGTCATGGCTGAGAAAATCCCCAAATCTGGATTTTGTCTGTGGGTTTGCACCTGATGGAGTCTGTCCACTAAGGCTGTTCTACAATTTTGGATATGCCTGAATTTCAGAAGTTTTTCGGATACTTCCAACTTTTTAAAGCAATTTTGAGGCAGCCCTCCCAACAGGAATTTCAAAATCCAAAATTCTGAATTTCAGATGTTCTTTAAGAATTTTCTTGCTGATTGCTCATTGGATGATGACTAACAGCTGACTCTCCCTTCTGCTGATTTTTTTGCCCATTTTTGAAAGCGGACGCCATTTTTGAAGACTTCCGAATTTCGGAAATACTTCCAAATCAATTTCAAAATTTTCCGAAATTTTTTTGGAACTCCATATAATCCGAAACAACAGCAACAATTAGATCCAAAATGAGTTTCGAAACATTTTTTCTTGGATCAACCAGCCCTACTGTCCACGCATGTCTTCGTCATGTGAGAAAGGATTGTTATGGGGACACTGTTTCTGCTTATTGTTTTAGCATTTGTTTTGTATTTCACACCTCCTGCAGTTTCTGCAGGTTTCTCTGCTCTTTGTTCTGTCTCTTTTCTGGATTGCTGAGTGGCTTCCACATTATGTAACATGCACTTAGTGTCCATCACTTGCATGCTTTACCACCATTGTGGCTTGCTGCTACCAGGCCCCTGATTACCCATAAGGCCACCCTAGGCCAAGGCCTAGGGAGGCAGCCATAGGGGGGGCAGGTTTGGACCCCCCAAAATTTAAAATATATATTTTTAAAAAGTTTGATCTTCGGGTGCTCCTGCGCCTGGAGTGCCATAGGCCCTAGGGCCTCTGACGTGGCTTCCCGCCACCCCCTCCTTGCTCGCGTCGGCCCTCCTTCCATCACTGAAGGAAGGAGGGGCAGGGCCGATGCCGACGCGAGCAAGGAGGAGGCAGAGGGAAGTCCCACCGACCACTCCTCGCTTGCGTCGGCCCTCCTTCCTTCCTTCACTGAAGGAAGGAGGGCCGACACCGACACAAGTGAGGAGGAGGTGGAGGGAAGTCCCGCCGCCCCTCCTCGCTCGTGTCGGCCCCGCCCCTCCTTCCTTCAGTGAGGAGGAAGGAGGGGCCCCCCGCACCCCGGGGTGGGGGCGGCGTTTCCAGAGTGTGGCCTGGGGCGCCACAAACAGTTAATCCAGGCCTGACTGCTACCTTTTGAGAGTCCTATATGATGTCCGTTCTTTGAATCTCATATTTCCACACCCCTTCAGGGAGCCTAATCAGTCTTGAAACTCTAGTATAACATTTCCCTTTTCCACATGCACTGTGGGACTGAACTTCTAATATACAGTATATTTCCAAAATAATTTTCAATACATTTCAGTACATACAATTTTGCCTGAGCTAAATGCATATGTGCCCACTACCAACGGATTTGTGGCAAGGCAGAAAATATTAAAGCTCAGCAACTTCTCAGGGAGAGTGTGATATCCCTTCATTATTGACACTGATTTTTGGTGTTAACGTATGTACCGTATGTATGTGCATGGCATTGTATTATTGCCTTTTTGTAAGGCTGCTCTGAATCCCCCTTTTGGGGTGAGAAATAAAATAAATTGTAGTAAAGAAAGAAATCTTGGCACATGCCTATCAAGGATATGGTTGGGTGTTCTAGTGTCTCCCTCATTGCCCCTTGCCTCTGTGGAATCCAGACACTGTCACTAATACAGTTTTCCTTCCTCCTTGTTGAGCAAGTGGCTCTCAAGTATGAGTCCAAAAT
Source organism: Anolis apletophallus (assembly GCA_030556195.1). Taxonomy (NCBI): domain Eukaryota; kingdom Metazoa; phylum Chordata; class Lepidosauria; order Squamata; family Anolidae; genus Anolis; species Anolis apletophallus. Next base: position 122,539,868 of record JARBWK010000005.1, on the reverse strand, counting down.
CCTTCAGCCACATGGTCAGCTGCCTTATACCAAGATGGGAGTCAAGTGTTGTTTCGGGACATTCTGAAGTTTCAACTTATTGCAGAGCTGGCTGTTCCTCCATTTCCCCCCTTCTACCAATGGCGCTTATGTTGAAATCTTCCACATAATCTTATGTCAGATTTCTTTAAACTCCAGAAGCTGGGACAGTTAACTATCTAAACTCCAAGAAATGTGGGTATTTTGCTACTGTGGCCCATTCCCAGTTTACCTACTGCATTTATTGCCTTCTGCCTTTCTCACCAGCTGCTGTTGACCATTTTACATTTTTATGCCATGCACTGAAATGTACTAATGGATGAAACTGATTAAAATGCAGAAAAGTAAGAGCAGAACAAGAAGATACAGATACACACACATATCACAGATGGAAGCACGTTGAAAGTCAAATTAAGCGGCAGCAAGATAGAACATACAAAAAACAAACATTATTGAACTAATTACAAATAATCGGCATACATTCATGAGAACATAGGCCAAAGAGAAATAAGAAAAAAATGTAATATATCAGGATGTGTCACAGCCAGGCACCCTCCTGTTCTTGGGCCTGGTTCCTTCCAAAAAATTGGCAATGATATTTTGTAGCTGTCACTGCTTATGGTAAACATGTTAATTTTGGACTGTCTTGCCATGATCTCTGGTCAAACTAGATTTCTGTCGTGTTTGACACAGTGCCTGGAAACAGTTGAATACAGCACCCAGCAGGGGATGGGAAAAGATTTTCTACGATGAATGTGTTTATGACTTTCACAAGTACTCCTGAATCCAATAGGCAGTGATGCAGTGGAGCTAAGGCTTGTAGGGTTGAAGCACTGGAACATTTTGATTGGTATGATGTCTGTCAAAGTCTCAAACTTCCATGTTTCTTCAGAGTTTAGCTACATTCCCCAGAATAACTGGGTGTGAAAAGAATTTCTAAAGTAGCAGTGTATGGTTGTGAAGTAGCTCCCTTGCAATCCAATATATATTGTGGTGGCTTCATTTTAAAAGAGGTACTCAGTCCTAACAGTTGTTCAAAAGATCCACTTCAATCAGAGATGAAGACAGCTGCCTGCATTTTAGGGGTATGTGGCTCACTGGCTCTTGTCATGTTAAATGTCTGATATTGATCAGTACCAGTCAGTGATCTGGTGAATGATAAACATAATTTCTTTGTACACTTTTTGGGGATCATTTAGGAAATTGATGTTTTTCCCCTTGACTCCACAACAGCCAAGGCCATCCCAAGACTCTATAGACCTCATCCAACAAGCATGACATTTTGTCATTAAAGAAGACAGGGAACTTATGCATACCTATCAGACAGGATTATCTTTGCCTGTTTCTAGTTAAATTGTGCATTTCATTCCTCGCTACACAGGTACCTGTTATCTTCTCCTATTCTATCACATTTGTTGTACCTATGTCACTGGCGATAGATAGCCAGTGATGCTCAGGTTAGCTATTTGGTAATTTGTAACACTATTTATTTGAAAAAGTCATTGTTTCTGGATTTCACATATGGTCCCATTAATAAAATACATAAGGATGTGAGTGGACTACAGCTCACATCATGCCAGGTCAACCCCCCAAACTCAACCAGTACAAGTTTGTCATGTTGTGGGTATGTGTGCCAAGTGTGGTCCAGATCCAGCACTGGTGGGGATCACGGTGCTGTCTTGATGCAGAGTGAACTACAACTCCCCCTATGGTGGATCAGTACCTCCTAAACCCCTGCAGTATTGTCATGGGGGTTCTGTTGGTCATGGGCCTTTGTGTACCAAGTGTGGTTCAGTTATGTCATTGATGGGATTCAGAGTTCTCTCTGGATGCATGGTGAACTAAATTTCCCACCCTGGTAGGTCAGAAACACCCAACACAAAGAGTGTAAACAATCAGTGGAATAACGAAATTCATTTAGAAATATCACAAGTGGTAATACACATTCATAGGCACATTATCAAAATATATACAAATAACATATGCATGTAATGCATGCCCGCTGTGGGCTCCTACCCCATACGCCAATGGCGTCAGTCAATGTCCAGGTAACTTCGGGTTCGAAGGGAAAAGATCAAGGGTTCATTGAGTAAGAAGGGTTTTCCAGGTAAGTAAACACGGGGAGGAGGTACACAAGCCCAACGGGCTGTGTCCCAAATTAGCGGGTAGGCTCTCCCTCCAAGGGAGAGCTGGCAAGTCGTGTTGGAAGTTCGGAGGAGTGATGTATCGCAGAGTTGTTCGCAGGCAGGAGCCCAAGGCAGTTTCAATTCATGTGGGCGGTAGAATGTATCGCTGGGTCGCCTGAGTATATAACTGGGCCGACGGGGATAACGCTGTACAATGGTCCCAACTCCCGTTTCGACCCTCCACACCGGGTCTTTCTCAAGGCCATAGATGTAAAGCAAAGCAACTCATATCCATCCTGATGCAAGTGCAAGGTCTGTAAACAACGTAGCTAAAGTGAATAAACGGCTTGAATAAGGTATACTTTGCCACAAGGACAACAAATCCCATACACACATGAGTCCGTTTTGCAAGTGAAAAACTCCTTGAAAACAAACATGCGGCCAGTGCCTGGATTAAAGATCTCCTTATGAGGGTACACAAATCTGCATTGGGCGCAAGTTCCGCATTTATGCGTTTTGGGTGTGAGTTTACTTTTCTTATGCAGGGTGTGCATACTAGAATGTACGATGATGTTCTTAATATTTTTGCTGCGCTTATGTGCAATCATAGGTACATTAGACAGACCTGGGGTGTCCTGTATGAGGGGCCAATATTTAGTGACTATCTTGCGGATCTCAGTGGAATGACTAGTTAAAGTGAGAGGCCAGACTATTCTATTAGGAGGCATTCTGTTCTTTTTGGTGAGGAGCAACTCGCATGTAACAAGGGCCGCTCTCCTCTCAGCTGATGTAATGATCTTGTCGGGATATCCTCTGCTGGTGAGTTTGTTGAGTAGCAACCTAACTTCCGTTTGGTAATCCTTAGGTTCAGTAGAGTTGCGCTTTAGACGCAACAGCTGCCCATATGGTAAATTGGTTTTAAGAGAATGACTGTGAAAGCTCCCATAATGTAATAAGGCGTTCCTTTCTGTGGGCTTGTGGAAACATTTAACTTTAACTTGGTTGTTTTGGGCATAGATGGTAACATCCAGATAGTTAATACTAGAGTTACTAGAGTCATATGTGAATTTAATACATTCTTCCCACGAATTCATCCAAGAGACGATTTGCTGTGGGGTGGCCTTGTTGGATATAATCAGAATGACGTCATCGATATAGCGGCCATAAAACTTAATCATGTTAGTTATGGAATTATAATCCGGATTATAGATGTGTTTACATTCTAAGTGATTCATGTATAGGTTTGCGACCGTAGGGCCGAGGGGGCTGCCCATAGCCACTCCCCCTGTCTGCAAATAGTACTGGGAACCAAATTTAAAGTAGTTATACTCAAATACACAGTCAGTCAAATCCATAAGGAATTCGGTGGGTGGAATGTCCTGGGCAGAATGTTGTAAACATTCATAGGTATCAAGAAGAACGGTCCTAGCTGAGTCCAAAGGGACGTTGGTGTATAAAGATTGGACATCGGCTACCACAAAGGTGTCACTGGTCATGTTGGTTCTGTGTGCCAAGTTTGGTTCAGGTCCATCATTGGTAGGGGTCACAGTCGTCTCTGGAAGTGGAAAATGCCATCATGCACAGAAACATCACAAAGCGGAGTGTAAATGGACAAAGCCACCCATTTCTATGTGTAAGGAGAGGAGTGGAGTTGATTCCGGCTCAATTTCTACCTCCTCGCATTTCTACATGCTGTGGAGATGAAGTTCCACAGAGTGGATCATTAATTGCTCTGTGGGACTATGTCTTTGAAGTGTATAGAAACAGAGGAAACCCTCCATATGATGAAATCCTATGTTGCAGCTGTTTCCAATGGCCATACCATTGCTGTTGGAGAGTGAAAAAAATTGGAGAATCATACCAAAACTTGGAGAAGCACCTGCCTATGTTCCCATCATATGCTGAGACTTCCAGAGCATACCAGTAGCTCTTGTTGGAAGAAGTCATTGCCATTTCATCACCCACCCTTTTTAGTCTAGATTCTCTCTTCTTCCTTTGTTTACACAGTTTTGGGTATATCCCAATAGCAGCTCTATGTTAAAGTAATGATACGGAATGATGAAGCAGTGTTCCTATTTCTGTTGCAAAATGATCACTTGTACATATCTACTCTTGATTATATCACATAATATTTTCCGTGACTCATTCATCTGTAGCCAGCTAACCTCCTTGTCTCCATTCATGAATAATAAACTATAGTGTTATTTCTAGTTACCATTCCAGACCAGGGCCTTCTCTGAATTTAAAGTACCTTAACTTGACCAAGCACGTACGTTAAATATTCACCTTAGTCATTTTAGTAGCTCTCTGAACTACTTCAGTTATGTCTCCCCAAAGAAAGGAGGCTCGTGCCATAATTTGATGAAGGAAGTCAGATACCATAATTTTTGTTGTAACAAAATTATATGTTTTAATTCTGCCCCCTTTTAAAATGTATCAAAACATTTTCATTCTCAGGCAAAAGCTAACAATATGTTAAGTGAAGATGCTTACTATAAAAATCACTGTGTGCTATTTAAATAAAATCCTAATTAACATAGTTTTTCTTTGGTGTTAATTTTAATTATTTTTTTTTAAAAAAACCAAATCACTTTTTACTTATAGACAGTATGAGAGGGTCAGGCAAGGAAAAAAATGGTTATGGATAAAAAGGCTGAAGTCTTCTTACGCTCTGGTTCTACACATAATTACAAAAAGTAAGATTGATTTGACTATGCCATAATCAAATATAAATGTCAAAGTCTTTAAAATAAATAACCTCAAGGCTAAAAAAGTATCCTTTGTAGTACAAGTATAGATGTATGCATCAATTAGCATTTCTCTCATACATTCTTACCAGAGTAGGTTAGTCTGTGACTTTTATTGGACCATCTTAAATAGAAAATGTTAAAAGTGCAAACTTCAGAATTATATAGAGATCTTCTTCACAGACCGCTTTTCAGAGGAGATATTTAAAGCTCATTATGGTTTAAACCTGTATCAAAAACATTTTCATTTTCAGGCAAATACTAACAATCTGTTTAGTGAAGAAGTTTGCTAGAAAAATCACGGCGTGCTTATTTAAATAAAATCCCAATTAATAGTTTTTTCTATGGTGTTAATTTTTATCATCTCTGTACTTTCTTGCTCTATTTCAACTAAGGTTTTGGATTATTCTGCTCATTCAGAAATGTGACCTTATCACACACCGCTCCCCCCCAATGCCGTTTTGGCAGCAAACATGACTCTGTCACCCGCACACTGCTCCAGCGCAATGAGACGTTTCCCCATCACACAGGGGAAGTGTAGCCCAACTGGGGCAGAACCAGCACATCATGGGAGCCTTCCCATTTTGACAAGAAAGTGTCCTAAGATGCTTCCACACCACTTGGGGGCAGGGGCTCTATTGGAAGTTGAGGGATGTCATGGGATGGGCTGTATACCTGGGTCAGAAGTGTTCTAGGATACTAAAAACTTCTCATGTGATGAGGTTCATGATGTAGCAAATGAGGAATGAAGACCCAGGAAGCAGGGCCATAGCCAGGATTTTGATTCGGGTGGGCTGAGTCTGAGTGAGAGAGGATCAACCTTAGCAAAACTTTTGTATCATTATCCCAATACCTCTATGCATATGGGATATATTGAGCATGGGTATCAGATCATGATATGAATATACTTAATAGTTTAAATAATGTACCAGTAAGGCCTTCTCGTGAACCACCCTAAGAATGGGGGGGGGCAGCCCCTCCAGCCCCTCCCCTGGCTACATAAATGCCAGGAGGTAAAAAAACTGGACATTTTGAAAACAGCTGAAAAAGTGGGGTGGTAAATGATTAATTGAGAGTGTTTTTGCCAAGTGGGGATAGTTGGATTGTATGGAAGACATATTAAGAGGGGTTTTTTTAAAGTGAGAAAAGAGTGATGATCACAGAACAGTTTTGGCTAGGAATATGCATGTGTAAATGTGTGCTTGGCAAGGTTTTCTAATTTCCACCTTAAAACTTGTTTCCCCTTGACTGTGTTTCACATTACAAAGTGTAATTCCTTCCTTTATGCAGAAATTTGTACATATTTATGTGCATGTTTTTCATAATGTAGACAATTTTTGCATTCATTTCTTTAAAATGTGCATAATTTTCTCCCAAGGAATAATGTCTTTTATGCACATTTTCCAAATGCATGCACTGTTTCATGTTCATTTTTCAGCTGTATCTATTTATTCGGGGAGTGTGTGTGTGTGTGAATCAGGTCACAAACTTGCAAATTGCATTTGGGCCCATGCTCGGTTCCCTGAAGTGCAAATTGGATAAATTCTGGACAATAATGTTTGTTACCAACTCTCAGATTGAGATTAGTTTTAATATTGTTCTGTGGTGGATAAAGCTGTTCTTTCCAATAGGCATACCCTGGGACATGTAATGAGTTTGTTTCTCTGAGCCCTGGTATTTAGAAAAAGCTTCTAAGACAGCTTTTAAAAAAATAAATCAAATCTGGATAACTTGCCCTCTGCCTTTTCTGCTGTGCCTTCCCAAAAGAAAACTTTCTGCCTGGAGTTAGGGTAGCAGAGCAGAGAAAATCATGCCAAGAACAGGAGTTGCATAGTGGGCTGTGTTCTTAAGCCAGTGTTTTTCAACCTTTTTTGAGCCGCGGCACATTTTTTACATTTACAAAATCCTGGGGCACACCACCAACCAAAATGACACTCTAACACAGTAATACATATAGTTAATATGTTTTTAAAACACAGTGTGAAACCTGGACCTGTTTCGATGAACACAACATCTAGTACAGGAGTGCTCACACTTTTTCAGCATGCGAGCTACTTATAAAACAACCAAGTCAAAATGATCTATCTACCCATATTTTGATAGAAGAAATAAGGGACATTTACGTGATTTTTCACAAAAATAAGGGACACTATATATTAAATGCATTACTATCAATATCAGCATAAGTATAGTACTCTATTTTGACAATTATATACTTAGAGTGGAATATAACCCTGATTTTATAGCTGGATAATCTGTATACTAAAAATCAACATATATGGGTTTTTTTCATGTTCAATGCATTACTATCAATATCAACATTAGTACTCTATTTTGCAACATAAGTATTGATATAGTACCCTGTTTTTTTTTTGGATTTACAGTTAACCTATAATCAAAAAGCATTCTGAACTCCACCAATGATGAAATTGAACCAAACGTGGCACACAGGACTCCCCTGACCAACAGGAAACACTAGAAAGGTTTGGAGGCCATTGATCTTGAGTTTGGAAGTTGTAGTTCACCTACATTCAGAGAGTACTCCGGACTCAAACAATGATGGATCTGGACCAAACTTGGCACAAATCCTTAACATGCCCAAATGTGAACACTGGGGAAATTTGGGGGAAATAGACCGAGACATTTGGGAGTAAGAGAGTTGCTGGGATGTATACTTCTCTTACTGTTGGAAGAGACCACCCACTTCTGTCTTTCACCTCCTCCTCCTCCCTCGCACCCTGTCGAGAGAGGGAGGGAGGAAGTTATCAGGGGTCACTAGAATCCATGGGATTGTTCTTTCCTGAGTCTCTCTCTCTCTGCCTTCACCTCCAGTCCTTTGGTTCCAGGGCGAGTGAGAGCGAGAGAGACAGACCCTTTCCCCTTCCTTCCTTCCAGTCACAATGGCTCTTCCCAGAAAGGGTGGAAGGAAGGAAGGAAGGAAGGAAGGGGGGAGAGGGAGGAAGTGAGCCTCCTCCTCAAACTCGCCTTTCCTGCTCCTCTAGGAACTAGGCTCCCTCCCCTCCAGCCTCCCTTGCCTGGCTGGGATTCACAAGAAGGTTCCCAAGATCTCTGCCTCCTCCCTTTGGATTCTCTCTTCACTGGCACACGGCTCCTTTCCTGGCTGGCCCAGGACACGTGTCTGTGAAGGCTGGCCATGTATCGTGGCAGTGGCAGAGGAGGAGGGAGCGGCCAAGGCAGGATTTCTCTGCAGCCCCCTTCTCCTCCTCCCTCGCCCCACGCGGCGGAAACAGAGGGAGGAGACGGGAAAGGCACGCGGAGGCCTCTCGCCCTGCACAAGCCATCCTCGGTGGGGGAGGGGGGAAGGTTCTAATTTCCCATGGCACACCGGATGATCACTCATGGTTGGGAAACACTGCCTTAAGCCAGGCCCGGATTAATCGATTGTGGTGCCCTAGGCCACACTCTGGAAGTGCCACCCCTGCCCTGGGGGGGCGGGGCCACTTGCGGGGGTGGGGCCCTCCCTCCTCTCTCGCATCAGCTCAGCATTGGTCCCACCACTCTTCCTTCACTAAAGGAAGAGAGGCGGGGCCGGCGCGAGCAGTGAGAGAGGGGGCGGTGGGACGGACTTCCCTCCGCCCCCTCCTCCCTCGCTGCTCGTACCGGCCCTGCCCCTCTTCCTTCACTGAAGGAAGAGGGGCGGGGCCGGCGCGAGCAGCGAGAGAGGAGGGGGCAGCGGGACGGACTTCTCTCCGTCCCCTCCTCTCTCGCGTCAGCTTAGCCGTGGTCCCGCCCCTCTTCCTTCAGTGAAGGAAGAGAGGTGGGGCCGGCACAAGCAGCAAGGGACGGAGGAGCCAAGGGGAGCAGAGCAAAGGGGAGGGGGCAGAGCAAAGGGCATCCGCGCGTATGCACACTTTTTAATTAATTTTTTTGAATTTTTTTTAAATTTTTTTTGAAAGGGTGGCCTTATGGGTAATCCAGGCCTGCCTTAAGCTATATACTTTTATGTTGTCAAAGGCTTTCACGGCCAGAATCACTGAGTTGCTGTAAGTTTTCTGGGCTGTATGGCTATGTTCCGGAAGCAATCTCTCCTGATGTTTCATATACACATGTATCTTCAAAGGTTTCACTGATGAAAACCAAGTGGATCAGAAACCTCAGAGTGTGGCAAAAATATTATTGAGGAAGAACACATAATGCAAGGAAGGCTGCAGAAGTTTGCTTTTGCTGGGCAAAATTCCACTCCTTCCGCTTCTTTTCATTTCTTTTTGTTTTGTTTTTACCTTCAAACACCATCTTTCTTTCTTTTCTTCTATCCCATCACCAGGGCCGGACTAAGGTAATTTAAAATGGTAAGCGAACATTATTTTGGCGCCCCCTCACTCTCCGGCCTCGTGGAGCGTGCGCATGCACGCCGGGGGCGCATGCACTGGGCCAGCTAGTTCTGCGCATGTGCCATTGCTGCGGAGGGACTCCAGATGGACCGAGATACCAATCGCCCTAAGTGAGGCTGAAAAGGAGGAACTTTTTGCAGCCGGGATGGAGCCGGGGCATTTTGGGCGATTGGTGTCTCAGTCCAGCTGGAGTCCCTTTGCAGCACTGACACATGCGTGGAACCTGGCGGCCAGATGCACCCCTGACTATGTGGCGCCCTAAGCGGGTGCTTACTTTGCCTAATGATAAATCTGCCCCTGCCATCACTGACATCTTCTTTGGTTCTTTTCTGTCTGGCTTTTAGGTACTGCCCTTCCTCCCCTCTGACATTTACAATTGTTTCTCTAACCATAAGGTAAGCATAAAATCCTCTTCCTCTTTTTCTTCTTCTTCTTCTCTGACATCATCCTGGGCTTTGCTAAATTGACACTCCTGAAAGTGGCAGTGCTAGTCAGTCACTTCAAGGCTGCTGCCTCTAGAAGTGTTGATTTACTACAGCAGGAGACATTGCAGCAGCTGTAAAGGTAAGAAAATTTGAGAGAGAGAGAGAGAGAAATAAAATCCACTTATAAAGCAGGATGCAGAAAGTGAGATAAAAGACAAGCAGAGAAAAGAGGCAGTAAGTTGAAAAGCAAAACCATGCTCTACTTGTCCCGAAAACTGCCCAATGCATTTGGGCTGAGAATAACCCAAGATCCCTGGTATCTGGGAGGTTTTCCATACTACATAATTATAGCATTATGGCCCCACATTTAACTGCCATAGTTTCATCCTATGGAATCCTTGGATTTGGTAGTTTGGTGAGGCACTAGAGCAGTGTTTCCCAACCAGTGTGCCGTGTGCCGTGAGCGATCATCAGGCGTGCCGTGGGAAATTGGCACTCTTCCCCCTCCTAGCAGCTCTTTCTCCCTCTTACAGCATTGGGCGGAGGGAGGAGGAAGGCAGCGAAAGAGGCCACACAGATCTATAAAACGTATAGACTCTATACGTTTCATAGATCTGTGTGGCCTCTTTCGCTGCCTCCCTCCTCCCTCCGCAAAAGCAGAGCATTGGGCGGAAGTGATTGAGTCGGCATTTTCGCGTTGGCTTGGATTTCTTGTGAGAACAGCCAAAGCTCCATGTTGGTGAATTGGGCAGTGAGCAAATCTGGGAGCATTGGGAGGCTGAAGCAACAAATTGAGTCTCTCCGCTTGGAAATGTGTTTTTTAAACTATTTTACTGGATTTTTTGAGAGGTGCCCCCCCCCCCTCAAGGAACTGTTTATAACAGCTTCATGACATCCATAGTTAACTGGAAGCAAGTTTCACTCAGGGTGAAATTTCACAAGGGTCTGGAGAACAAGCACTATGAGGAGCGGCTTGAAGAGCTGGGCATGTTTAGCCTGGAGAAGAGAAGGCTGAGAGAAGACATGATAGCCATGTATAAGTATGTGAGAGGAAGTCATATATATGTTGTGTTCATTGAAACAGGCCCAGGTTTCACACTGAGTGTATAAATACATTTAAAAACATATTAACTATATGTATTACTGTGTTAGAGTGTCATTTTGGTTGGTGGTGTGCCCCAGGATTTTGTAAATGTACAAAATGTGCCGTGGATCAAAAAAGGTTGAAAAACACTGCACTACAGCTCTCTGCTTAAGAATTATAGAAAGTCCTTTCTAAACTGCAAATCTCAGAATGCCATTGGATTCTACAGTCAAAGTGGTCGTGAAGTGTCTTCTCCCTTCTTCTTGAGCCCATCAGAGCCCATCATATGATGAGGGGTTATTTCTAGTGGGGCTCCATGCTGTAAGTATGCCGTTAGTGCAGAGAAATTGAACCCAGAGGAATCACGTGTATACCTGACTCCTCATACAAGAAAGCCGGAGGAGGTGAAGAGGAAGCAGGAGACAGTGGGAAATGTCATGGGAACTCCCTGATGACCTCCAATGGATAGGGAACACAGTGTGAGACTGCCCCACGATTTCCCTTGCTGTCCCCTGGCTTTGTAAGGGCTATCTGATGAGGTCCATAGTGTTCTATCAATGTGGTCTGAAGGTGCCTCAGGTCAAGGCAAGGGAGGAAAACTGAGGAACCTAATGGTTGCCACCCGTTTTTGAACTTTAGCCATGGTTGGCTTTGGGACAATGAGGTAGAGGAACAATGAAGCTCGATTATTATTTCCAGCTAAATCATTTGCATTATAACAGTCTAAGGACTGCTGTAAATTCTTCTAGGCAGTGACAAAATTATGTCAGTTTGAAAAAAAATATTGGGATTGATTGATTAATTGTCCTGGGCAAATGTCCATTAGATGTGTGTATGGTTTTTAAAATGGCAACATATGTTTTAAAATACAACATGGGGCAATTTGATTGTGAATCAATATGAGATATACTCTTGAACCACCATATACATTACCCTGAACTATCCCTCCCTCACTTCTCCACCTTGTTGAAATGTAATTTTCTCTATCGTGAAATATGTGATTATAACCCTGACTTTCTTTTTATTATTGTTGTTGTCTTTGGCCTCTATTGATACTTTAAAAAAATGTTTCTGCATCTAAGCAAACATCACAAGTGTTTTCAAATGGAGAACTGTGCTGCCAATTGAAAAACACTAAAACCATTCTCTGTTTCCCTCCTTAGTGGATTATCGGTAACAAGGAAAACTTTGAGCCCATCTACATGGGCCACTTAATGTGGGGCTGATCCAGAGAGTCAATCTTTGCTTTTTAAGGACATTCTGGGGGAGAAAGATGAACGTTGTTTTATTTTTCTGATAGCATTTCTAAGGGAAAATCAAAGAGAATTGAGCAGAATTCAGAGTTTGGTTAATGTGGAGAAGGCCTTGTCCCACATTGCCCTGAATTGACTCCACCCACGCTTGACCACTATGGAAATTATTAGGGCCTGTTCCAACCTAAGTGGCCAGTGTAGATTTTCCTGGAATTACGAATCAACAGATCTATGAGTGCCACATAGTATGCCATGCAAATGATCATCTACCCTCTACCTCAGTCTTCTGGTTGAGTGGAAGTTGCTTATTTCAACAAAACTGAAATAAAATTGCACTGAGTCTTGTCACCTTTTCAGCACAGAGTTGGAATTTGGTGGATAATATTTATTTATTTATTTATTTATTTATATTATTTGGACTTGTACGCCGCCACTCCCCGAGGGCTCGGAGCGGCTTACAATCAGGTAAAACACACAGAGGTAAAAGCATACATATTAACTAGTTTAAAAAAGATTTCTGGTCTAGCAATCAAAGGCTACCTGGAAAAGATGGGTCTTGCAGGCCTTGCAGAAGGGGAGAAGGTCCTGCATGGCCTGTACATCTCTAGGAAGAGTGTTCCATATTGACGGTACCACTACAGAAAAGGCTCCCGTGGTGTAAAACGGATGTAAAACGGATTGCTTTGAAGGTCGGTACTTCAAGGAAGTTCATTTGTTCGGAACGAAGTGACCTCTGGGGTTGGTAGGGGAAAAGACGGTCCCTCAGATACAGTGGCCCCAGACCATGCAAGGCCTTGAAAGTTAACACCATCACCTTGAAGGTGATCCGGTGCTCGACTGGAAGCCAATGAAGCTGCTGGAGGATGGGTGTTATGTGACATCTCACTGGAGCCCCAGTGAGAAGTCATGCACCGGCATTCTGGATGAGTTTCCAAATCACTGACAAGGGCAGGCTGATGTAAAGGGCATTACAGTAGTCCAGTCTCGAGATGACCGTGGCTTGGAGCACCGTGGCCAGGTTGTATCTGGATAGGTAGGGGGCCAGACGCCTAGCTTGCCACAGATGGAAAAAGGTGGTTTTGCTGACGCTGGAGACCTGGGCCTCCATCAACAGCAATGGGTCAAAAACGACCCCAAGGCTCTCAATTGAGGATGTCGGGCATAATGGCTCACCATCCAAGCTAGGCAGCCAGACCTCCCCACCAACCGGGCAGCCCAGCCACAGTATCTCCGTCTTTGCTGGATTCACCCTCAATCTACTGGCATGCAGCCAACCAGTAACAGCTTCAAGGCACTGTTGGAAACAAGAAGATCAAGCCGGCCTTCCATTTTCAGAACGAGCTGGGTGTCGTCAGCGTACTGATAACATTCCAGCCCAAAGCTTCGAACCAGACCAGCAAGTGGTCACATATAGATGTTAAATAATAAAGGGGAAAGAATGGCACCTTGAGGGACCCCACAGGTAAGTTTTATTGATTTATTTGATTGATTGGTTGGTTGAATAGTTTTCACCTTCCATGGGGTCCAATACAGCTTATAAACATTTAAATTAGAAGATCCTGCAGGGAGAGAATGGTGCACTGGATATAAAACTGAGTATATAAGAACTGTGCACTCTCCAGCTGCCGTTGGGCTGCATACCCCATCAATCAGAACTACAAATTATGATGGATTGGGCATTGCAGTCCATCAACATTCAGTGGTGAGGTAACATGTGGATCTCCAGATGTTCATGGAGTGTGACTCCCATCCAGCTTTAGCAAGCGTACTGATGACTATGCTGACTACAGCTTATAATGTTGTATTTTCATAACACGGGAAGGGAAGGAGGTTGTCACGTTTCCCATTCCTACTATATAATATTTGATTGACACTCTCCTGCAACAGATCTCTTGGAAGAAACATATGCCTGCAAGCAAAACAGGTCAAAACAATGTCAGCTTCGTGGGTATGTGATACTGACAAATCTCATACGGGGATTCTAGTGTTAAGTATTCAAAGTCCAGTGTTTCATTGCCAATGATAATATAGACTGCAGCTATTGATATTCTGGCCATCTGTTCCTAGCATGCATTATTAAATGTGAAACATCTTGCTTGTATGGAGGGCTTGCTTATGAATTTGTAGAGCAGATTATCTGTAGATCGGAACCTATAGAAGATTCTGCCAATGTGACTTTCTTTCTTTCTTTCTTTCCATTCTTTAAGAGAAAAGTTGCATTAGAAAGAACTTGACATTTCATTATTTCCAGTGAGTAATGTTTGGATGTAGTTGTGACTTCCCATTTGCCTTTGAATATAAAGTGGCTGGTAATTCAAGTGAGGATTTTTCTTAAAGGAAGAAATCAACCACATTACCTGTGCAAAATACAATAGAGTCCTGGTGCCTAACCCCATTCATGTCTGGTTTTAAAACCCATAGGAATTAACTCAACTCTTTACAATCAATAACAGTTGGTTGTTGAATGTTTGATTTTCATTCCCAGTTGATACAATATGTTCACAGCTGATGCTGATGGCTTGCCCATTTGATTTCACATATGGTCAACTCTCTGGGCCCTCTAAGGCTTTCTTTTGTAGTCCAGCTTCTTTAAACCTATCATATATTCAGGTTTTTTATTTTGTTCACGTATGCTGGGAGGATGACTATGAAGCTCAGTAACTTGGCAGCTGCCAAGGAAAAAAGCAGTTTGTTGATAAAGAGTTATTTAGGTCAAAGTGTCCTAGGAGAAGCATTTTCAGTAAGTATCAAATGCAAACAAGTGCATCACAATAAGTAACAGAGCAAAATACATGAGATAAAGCAGATGATTGACATTTCTCCTGTCTTCTCTTTGAACCAGAACTTGAGCTACCCTAGGGTGCTTTGGTATTGCAAGCCACCATCTTAGTAACATCTCTCTAGGGCAGGGGTGGGCAACCTACCGCCTGCAGGCCGGATGCGGCCCGGCAGCTGCTTCTGTCCGGCCCGGGGAGAAGGTCGTCGGGGCGGGGCCAAGAAGAAGGGGTGCCGCTGCCGCCATCCCATCGCGGGCTCTGTGGGGCCTGTGTCAGCAGACAGGCCGGAGGAGCGGCGGCTTTGGAGTGCCTGCCATCTCTGGAGGCAATCCGGGCCTGCTGCGGGAGCACTCGGCGACCTGCGGGGGCTGATCTCCCTGGCAACTGCCTCAGATCACTGACTGCTCGCCCTGCAGGCCCGGATCATCTCCAGGGATGGCAGGCACTCCATAGCAGGGCGATCAGCTGGGGAACGGCTGGGGGTGAGAGCGGGTGGAGGCCTGCAGCCTCGGATCGCCTGCTGCTCTGCTCTCCTCTGCTGCGGTGGCGATTGGGTGCGCTTTGCCATCCTCTTGGCTGAGGCCATTGGGTCATTCCATCTTGGTTCGCACCTTGTCTTCTTGAATTTAATTTAAGTGGTTTTTATTATTATTTTATAATAATATAATAATATAATATAATATAATGTTATATTATATTATAATTTCAATATATTATGTCTATATATATACTATAATTATGATATTAATACAAATAATATATGAATATTTCTTGATATATTAATATGTTAATATTAATGATGTGTAATATATAGTAAATATAGTAAATAAATAAATAAATAATGTAGATTAGAATGTAGTTCCGCCTTTAGGTGCGGCCCTCCATAATATTTTTTGGCTCTTGTGTGGCCCCTTGGAAAAAATAATTGCCCACCCCTGCTCTAGGGAATTGTATATTCTGGGAAACAATATACATGGAGTTCTCCCTAATTGTGTATCTGACAGCGCACGTGTATTTTAAGTATATCTAAATGGAGGCAGCAGGATTAAAATGTTTTTACTAATGCATCTTCAGGTTGCCAAAGCATCACTTATGCTTTCTAGAAGAAAAGGGTGAGCTACCTTTGAATTTCCTCCAGATTGCTTGCAAAAGAACACACCTATGTACTTAAGAATCAGTATATAATTTAACTTGTAGCTGAACAATTCTTCAGGCCACCCAAGGAGAGAGACCAGAGGTATTGAGTAGTTGCACCACTTCATCACATGGGACTTTTTTTAGCATCCTAGGACACTGCCCATCACACAAATTGCTGGACTTTTGGTGAAGGCCCTGCCCACAACCCAGAGTGAAAGCATCAAAGGAAGCTTACCTCCAAATATGGGAGCCTGCCCATGTTCTGCGCTGCTTCAGTGAGGCTTCCCCCGTGTGATGGGGGAAGTGTCACCATGAAGAAGTGGCACGTGGGGCAGCAGTCATTCCTCATCTCAGCCATTTTGCCACGGAGGCTGTGAAATGGCATGGGGGGAGGGGGTTCCTTCTGTGATGACGTTAACAGACCTAGGGGTGAAATATGGATAGAAGCCAATACTATCACAGAGGATGGTAAATTTAGTGAAGGGCCTTTGCTTTGTGCTTCCGCTGGCTGTTTTTGTAGGAACTATTTTTCCAAAGCAATTCCTATGAAAACCAAAGAGAATTCTTTCCATGGTTGTACTATAGGACTGTATTGAAGAACTATCTCCAAAAACAGAAGATTATTACTTTCTAATCCACAAACCTACTCCTTGAAGCTTAATATAAGTTGGGAAAGAATTCCAGGGCTTCCAATGTATGCCTTTCTTTTGGGACGAGCATCAATGGGTTCTTGATGTCTGTTTACAGACTGAATTTGGAGGACTTTGGTGAACATGAACCAATGGACTGAAATTGCAAGAAAAAAATATTCCACCTAAATCAGAGGTCAGGAACCTTTTTGACTCAGAGAGCCATAAAAGCAAAATATTTGGAAAGTTATTTCAGTGAGAGGCATATACTGCAATATATATTTTAAGACTGAATTCAACTAAATGCGAGTATATACATACACATACTATGAGAAAAGCCAGGCTTGCTTTCCACTTGCAGGGCCGCGCTCTTCCGAAGAGGTCCCCATTGGAAGAAAGAGGCAATTCACAGGACTGTGCTGTGGGCGGGGTTGACGAGAAGAAGGAGACGTGCGCTGCGGTTTCCACGGCAACGCCTGCCCGGGTATCGCGTGCTTGCGACTGTGTCCCTGCGAGTTGGAATCCCCGGGCAGGCGTTGCCATGGAAACCGCAGCACGCGGCTCCTTCCTCTCGTCAACACTGCCCACGCCACAGTCCTGTGTATTGCCTCCTTCTTCCAATGGGGACCTCCTCGGAAGAGCGCAACCCTGCAAGTGGCAAGCAAGCCTGGCTCATGCTACTGCCCCCTTACAGGGGTTCAGCGCCCCCCAAATTCTACTGAGCCTCCCAGCGCCCCTTTGGATTGCCCCACTGCCCACCAGGGGGCAGTACCGCCCACTTTGGGAACCACTGCTCTAAATTAATGTGTGACAAGACTCAGAGGCATGGTCCCTTCAAAGTGCTGATCAGGATATGAAATGTGTTTGTCATATTTCATAAAATCATCTCCTTGTAATAGGGATCTCTACTAAATGACTTACTTGGTGCCAGGTGTCAGATTCAAGACTACAGTTTGTTGGTGCTTATTTCTTTCCTTTTTTCATACATAATGAACTTCCAGTCCTGTCCAAAAGCCACACCCTCTCTATTTTCTTTCTTTTAAAAATTAGTGTTTATTACATTTTGCAAATACAGTAAAAAAAACAAGATTAAAGACCAAAAAATACCCAACAGCAAAGTTCGAACATAGCTTCCTCCGACCCTTCCCATCCTCCTCCCCTTCATCGTCGAGCATGTGCCTCTTTCTCCCAGAGTCAAGATGGATGACCTATCCTATTGATACAGGAGAGGAGAGGTTGGGAAAAGCACACCCTCCCTATTTTCAAGTACCAATGGTGCCCTCTACTCATTCCTTCAAAACAAGAAGGGACTAGGTAGTTACATCACATGATAGTGTATATGTTGCTCTTGTGTGCCTTCAAGCCATTCCTTACTGATGACCATAAGATTAATCCATTACAGGGTTTTCTTGGCAAGATTTCTTCAGAAAGGGATGCCTTTGTCTCTCTGTAATACTGAGGGCTCTTCCACACAGCCATATAACCCAGAATATTATGGCAGAAAACCCCACAATATCTGCTTTGAATTGGGTTATCAGAGGTTGCATCCAGACAACCCTTTAACCTGGGAACATCCACGTTTTAAAAATGTGAATGTTCTTGGGTCCTCATCCACATACAGATGTGTGTCCAGATGTGCTCCTGGAACTTTCTGGGAGAGCACCAAAACACACACTCTAATCCTCTCCCCAAAATCCTCCCAAACCCCTTTTAAAAGTAAAAGAATTTACTCAGCCTCCATTAGCATGCTGGAGCTTTCCTGGCACATAGAAATGATGCGCCAGGAGGAGTTTCTAGCCCCTTCTCCTAGCACAGTGTTTCTCAACCTGGGGGTCGAGACCCCTGGAGGGGTCGCGAAGGGGTGTCAGAGGGGCCACCAAAGACCATCAGAAAACAGCATTTTCTGTTGGTCATAGGGGTTCTGTGTGGGAAGTTTGTCCCAATTCTAACTTTGGTGGGGTTCAGAATATTCTTTGATTGTAGGTGAACTATAAATCCCAGCAACTACAACTTCCAAATGTCAAGGTCTATTTTCCCCAAACTCCACCAGAGTTCACATTTGGGCATGTTAATTTTCATGCCAAGTTTGGTCCAGATCCATCATTGTTTTGAGGCTACAGTGCTCTCGGGATGTAGGTGAACTACAACTCCAAAACTCAAGGGCAATGCCCGCCAAACCCTTCCTGTATTTTCTGTTAGTCATGGGAGTTCTGTGTGCCAAGTTTGGTTCAATTTCATCATTGGTGGAGTTCAGAATGCTCTTTGATTGTGGATGAACTTCAAATCCCAGTAACTATGACTCCCCCCCCAATCCCAACAGTATTCAAATTTGGGTGTATCGGGTATGTGTATGTATATATGTAATTTGTATGTATGTAATTTGGTGTTTTAAGTTTTTAATAATGTTGTAACAGGTTTTAATTTGTATAGCATTGAATTTTTGCTGTAAGCCGGACTGAGTCCCTCTATAGAGGTGAGAAGGTCGGGGTACAAAAATTTAAAATAAATAAAACAAATAAATTTGTGCCAAATTTGAATGAAAATACATCCTCCATATCAGTTATTTACATTACACTTCATAACAGTAGCAAAATCACAGTTGTGAAGTAGCAACAAAAATAATTTTATGATAGGGGGTCACTACAACATGAGGAACTGTATTAAGGGGTCATGTCATTAGGAAGGTTGAGAACCACTGTCCTAGCACGTTATTCCTACATGCCAGGAGTGCTTCAGAATGCTCATGGAGGCTGGGGTAAGGCTTTGAACTTTATAATGCTTGGGGGAAAGGGCTAGAAACACTATACTGGGTAAGTCTTATATGTCCCTTTCTTTCTCTCTATTGGTGAAGTTTGAATGGGAAATCTTCCCACCTGGGAAAAGTGGTTGGTTAGATCAAATTGTATCCAATTATGGTTTATTATCAGTCCAGAATATATTTTGGAAGTCTTCTTTCCAAGATAGAACTAAATTACTTAGAGTGCTTACACAGTCTTCTGCCGCAATGTAAAGAAGTTGTTTAACATGGCACTTCATTGTTATAATAAGGCAAAGCCACTAGCAAGCTTGATGTGTCTGCAATAAATGTTTTATTATTTAGTGGGGAGGGGTAAGGGGGGTTTAAAAATATACTATATAAGTTGCATTACACCATGCTCATTCATGCTGTAAATCAACAAAGATCAGCAGACTGAATAAAAAAAATGAAAAGCTTATTTAGAAACTGACATAAGCTTCTAGATGAGTCGGGATGGCTGAAGTTAACAGCATTCATTTTTCTTTTCTTGTCACACTTGCCACTTGAATTTCACTGCTAAAGATAGTGGATAGTTTTGCTTTATGAAATTATATCTACAGGAACTGAATTTGCATTTATATAGACTTACTTATAAGTTACATATTTTAAAAAATCCCAAAACAAACATTCCCATGTGTTACAATAAGAGTGGCTTATTCAACTACAGTATATCCCACCAGATTGAGATTCCTTTCTTTTTAACCTTTAAATGTTGTTCATTAGCAAATAGGTGAACTGTATTTCCAGGCTTGAAACCAGCACTTCAGTGATTATTATTGCTTTTTATTTGTCTATTCCTTCTAGTTTATCCAGTCCTTGCTTCAGGGAACTCTGCAAAATTAATATGAATTTCATTTTGAGACAAACCAGGAAAGGGATCTTGGGGTTTTGGTGGACAGCTCAATGAAGATGTCAACCCAGTGCTGCAGCAGTGAAAAAGCAAATTCTATGCTTGGCATGATCAGGAAGGGAATCGAAAATAGGTCGGCAAATGTTGTATTGCCTCTCTACAAATCTATGGTGAGGCTACACCTGGAGTACTGTGTACAATTCTGGTCACCGCACCTCAAGAAGGATATAACGGAACTGGAAAAGGTACAAGGAAGGGCAACAAATATGATCCAAGGGATGGAGCAGCTCCCTTATGAAATCAGGTTGCAACGCCTTGGTCTTTTCAGCCTTGAAAGACGGCGTTTAAGAGGTGACTTGATCGAAGTGTATAAAATCATGCATGGGATAGAAAAGGTGAATAAAGAAAAAAATATTTTCTCTGTCACAACACTAGGACTAGGGGCACTCCCTAAAGCTCCAAGGTAGGAAAGTTAGGACTAATAAAGGGAAATATTTCTTCACCCATAGGGTCATTGGGTTATGGAACTCACTTCCAGAGGAGGTTGTGACAGCTGTCAGCCTGGACAGCTTCAAGGCAGGATTAGACAGATTCATGGATACCAAGGGAATCAGTAGTGACTGAAATGGACATCCAAGTGCCACCTCTGTGTTGATGGAGGCAGGCAGGATTTTCCCCGGGTACTGGTTGTGGGGGGTCGGGAGCAGGTGAGGGTTTTGCCCTCCTTTCTGCTAGAGATCCCCATGTACAACTAGTGGGCCACTGTGTGACACAGAATGCTGGACTAGATGGGCTGAGGCCCGATTCAGCATGGCTCTTCTTATGTTCTTATGTTCTTATTTTAAAGATTTGCAACAATTCAGTGGGGTTAGTAGCAGGCAGTGATGTCTGAAAGGCTGTTCAAGAAAAACTGTAGCTCTCAAACAAAACTCTAAAGTCAGTGGCCTCAAAGGAGGGTCTCCATCAAGGCCACCAAACTCCTTGCCAGAAAAAGGATCTACTGGCCTCACCAACAAGTCTTCTATTGCAGTGTTTCCCAACCAGTGTGCCGTGAGCGATCATCAGGTGTGCCGTGGGAAATTGGAACGTCCAATACCCTTTCTTCCTCTGCTCCACCTTCGGGTGTGAGGCATGCGCGAGGCTATTGGGACCGGAGTCCCTACAAACAGAATGAGGACATCGGAGCACGATAGTTCAGGAGCGTGTCCTCTGATATCGGAGACCCTCCTAACTTGCTGCCTCCTTGGCATGCCTACTGTGCAGAATGCGCATGTGCACCGATACAGAGAGGCGCCTCCGACATCGAGGCCCTCGTGATCCACGCCCCCTCCATTGCGGGTGTGCGATGCTGGGAGTGTGCCTCTCTAAAGCGCGCCTCCCATGCTGGAGAGCCATGGTTTGGAGCCGCCCCTTCCATTGCGGCACAGCCATTGGCCTAAGCACCTCTTTTGCTCACTGTGAGCGCAAGCATGGGGCCTGGCACAGAGCCGTGCTGAATAAGCAGGATGCGGGGCCTCCACTCCAATATGGCCTTTTCCCATGCCCAGGCTCTGAGCTCCACCAGGAGGAGCAATAGACAGCATCAACGCCGACTCTCATGATGTCGAGGCTGGAGGAGAGGGCTGCAGAAGCAGAGGTGGCTAAGGAAAGCCCCCGCTATCTACGCATGCACACTCTTTGAGCTCGACACAAGCACCGGTACCGACGACAGGAAGCCACGCTCCTCCTCCCATGCTGGCAGCACCAGTGCCTGCTGGAAAGGATGCTCCCATGGCAGACACTATGGGGCCTGTGCCTGGGGAGCTGCATGCGGGGCTTCCGCCTCAACAGGGACGATAATATAGAATCCTAGAGTTGGAAAGGACC
This sequence comes from Anolis apletophallus, assembly GCA_030556195.1. Classification (NCBI taxonomy): domain Eukaryota; kingdom Metazoa; phylum Chordata; class Lepidosauria; order Squamata; family Anolidae; genus Anolis; species Anolis apletophallus. Next base: position 122,517,807 of record JARBWK010000005.1, on the reverse strand, counting down.
CCAAGCAACAGCCAGTCCAACCTGCTTCTGCCAGGCAATATAGGGCACAACCATAGCCCTCCCAACAGATGACCACCAGTTATGTTAGACAGTTAGAGTGTCATTTTGTGTCATTTTGGTGAGTGGTGTGCCCCAGGATTTTGTAAATGTAAAAAATGTGCCACGGCTCAAAAAAGGATGAAAACACTGTTCCATTGTACCACTACTACAACATGTGAGAAACGTATGCCCCATGAATTCCCCCCTGTATTTTGTGTGATAGAAAATCTATCCACTTCTGCTTACCTACTCATGTTATACATATTAAGGGCACTTCCACACAGCCCTATATCCCAGAATATCAAGGCAAAAATCCCACATTGTCTGAGTGTGGACTCAGATAACTCAGTTCAAAGCAGATATTGTGGGATTTTCTGCCTTGATATTCTGGGATATAGGGCTGTGTGGAAGAGTCCATAGTCTTCTGATTCCTAGCTATAATATACACATATCCAGTGCAGAGCTTGGTAGAGTTACACTTTATACTACAGCTTCCAGAATTTCCCATCATTGACCATCTTCGTTGAGAATTTTGGGAGATGTTTCATAGCTTGGACCGAGTATCTGGCACCTATCCATCTCAGATTGTTGGCACTTATGCAGGTATCTAATTTTTGTTTAGGTATTCCTGTAGATCAGAGGTAGGCAAACAGCAGTTCTCCAAGTGCTGTTGCTGTGAATCTTGCATTCCAGCTTATTGACTGTGCTGACTGGGATTGGTGGGAGCTTCAGTCCAACAATATTTGGAGGATTGCATTTTTTGGCATCTATGCTATAAGTTTTCATCTTGAAGAAGTCTACAAAACTTTTTGTATTATGGCAATTACCTTTCGGTGGATATTATAATCAGTGAATCCAATAAAACTATAAATAGTCATGATTAAGGTTCTCTCCCAGCCTCACAAAAAACTAGTTTATCAAGATGGTGGAATTCAGAGGGTTAGGGAGTTTTAAATGTTTTTATTGCATTTTATGTGTTTTATGTGTTTTTACTTGTACAATTCTTGTGAACCGCTCTGAGCGTCAGAGAGAGCGGTATATTAAGCTGAACGTAATAAATAAATAATAAATAAAATAAATATTGGCTCCAGATTATGGTGAGGGGTGGATGGGGTGGAGGGCATTCTATATAGTGCTTCAGGCCCATATAAGGTAGGCTCATATAAGGTTGGCTACATTCCATACTCACACTGTGTAAGTGGCATCAGTGACATTGGACATGATATCCAAGTGAGGGTCCTGTTTAGATGTATTCAGAAGATAAAACCGAGGTCCAGCGCTTGCACTCATATACTAACCGAATCACAGGGTGAGATGCTATCCATACATGATCTAGAATTGTAGCTAGGGACATGGAAATAATATTTTAAATTATACAAACATTGAGGGAAAATATCACAACACATAAAAATGTACAATTTGGCATGTGTAGTTGTCTGGATGGTGAAATAACAATACCATCCATTAGAGATGAGAGCTATAACAATTCAGGCAGCCAGACAGTGGGTTTTTTATAGGTCATCTGGGCATCATTCAGATCCACAGGTTGCTGTTTCTTCTCCATACTTGAGAGCATTTAATGGATTATTACAAAGGAATGGGTTGGATGAGGAAGATGGCACAGATTAAAGCTTTGTGTATGTATTGCCACTGTGTAATTTCTAAATGAGGGCATTATTTTCAAAAAATCTTCCATGACTAACTTACACATTTTGCCAAGGGTTCTGGAAATAGGAGTGATGAATTCAATGGCAGTACATATCAGCAGGCAGGAAAGAAAGAAAGAGAGGAGACAAAACCTTTTCATTTTTCTACAAAGAAATTTGAAAGGTGAATATTAGTTACCATGTTGCACATGGCCACCTAGTAGTCATACACATGTTATTATGATGTTCTATCTGCCTTTAGACAGATCAATAATATGATTGTTGATTGAATTGATACAAGTATTTTAAAACATTTATATTATCCATTGTTTTAACTGTACAGTCAGCCCTCCTTATCCATGGATTGAACCATCCATGGCTTAAAAATATTTTTTTTAAATCCCAAAAGCAAACCTTGATTATGCCATTTTATGTAAGGCATTCTATTTTATTAAACTACTGTACTTACTTAGGTGATCCCTTGTTGTCTAAGTATGATGGCCCTCAAAGGTCTTGGAAGATGCCTGTGTGAGAGTTTTTTTAATGTTTGGAGGTTGGTGCACAGCCAATCAACACACGGTCTTCACAGAGTGAGGGTCCAAACCAGTGGCATGGTGAACACAGTGACGGTGGCTTTTCAATCTGTTGCAGCCTTCTTCCACCTTCTGAGCCATTGTAACATATATCATGTTATCTTCCACCTGATCCACCATTGAGGTCTTCAGGTCTTCAGGTCTTCAGACTGTGCTCAGACTGAGGTGCAAGAACAGACAGGAAGGAAGGAGAGAAGAAAAGATTGAGGGGAAAAAGGGAAGGAATGAAGGAGGGAAATGGGGAAGGAAGGAGAGAAGGAAGCAAGGAAAGAAAGAGGTAATGAAGGAAGAACATAAGAACATAAGAAGAGCCATGCTGAATCGGACCTCAGCCCATCTAGTCCAGCATTCTGTATCACACAGTGGCCCACCAGTTGTACACAGGGATCTCGAGCAGAAGGGAGGGCAAAACCCTGACCTGCTCCCCGACCCCCACAACCAGTACCCAGGGAAATCCTGCCTACCTCAACCAACTCCGAGGTGGCACTTGAATGTCCTTTTCAGTAACTACCGATACACTTGGTATCCATGAATCTGTCTAATCCTGCCTTGAAGTTGTTCAGGCTGACAGCTGTCACAACCTCTTCTGGAAGTGAGTTCCATAACCCAATGACCATTTGGGTGAAGATATATGTCCCTTTTTTAGTGCTTACTTTCCTTCCTTGTAGATTCAGGTAGTGCCCTCTAGTCCTAGTGTTTTGTGACAAAGAAAACAGTTTTTCTTTATTCACCTTTTCTATCCCATGCATGATTTTATACACTTCGATCAAGTCACCTCTTAAACGCCGTCTTTCAAGGCTGAAAAGACCAAGGCGTTGCAACCTGGTTTCATAAGGGAGCCGCTCCATCCCTTGGATCATTCTTGTTGCCCTTTTCTGTACCTTTTCCAGTTCCGTTATATCCTTCTTAAGGTGCGGAGACCAGAATTGTACACAGTACTCCAAATGTGGCCTTACCATCGATTTGTAGAGAGGTAATACAACATTTGCTGACCTAATTTCGAATACATTTCTGATCATGCCTAGCATAGAATTTGCTTTTTTCACTGCTTCTGAGCACTGGGTAGACATCTTCATTGAGATGTCAACCAAGACCCCTAGATCCCTTTCCTGGTTTGTCTCGGGAAAGCTTTGACCCCATCAATTTGTAGGTGTAGTTGGGGTTCTTTGCCCCGATGTGCATGACTTTACACTTGTTTAGGTTAAAATGCATTTGCCACTTTGTTGCCCATTCACTCAATTTCGAGAGATCTTTCTGGAGCTCTTTACAATCAGTTTCATTTTTAACTACCCTGAACAATTTAGTGTCGTCTGCAAACTTTGCTACCTCAGAATTCACTCCTACATCCAGATCATTAATGAATAAATTAAAAAGTAACGGACCCAAAACTGAACCTTGGGGTACGCCACTTCTCACCTCTTTCCACCCAGAGAAATGTCCGTTTATTACCACCCTTTGTTTCCTACAGTTTAGCCAGGTTCCAATCCAGGACAAGACGGATGGAGAAAGGGAAATAAAAAGTGAATGAAGGAAGGAGACAAAAGAAGACATAGAGAAAGGGGGAGGGAAGGAAGGAAAGAGAGAAGGAGGGAGGGAAAGAAAGAGGTAGCAAAGGAAGGAAGGAAGGAGAAAGGGAAATAAAAAGTGAATGAAGGAAGGAAACGGAAGGAAGGAGACAAAGGAAGAAGTAGAGAAAGGGGGAGGGAAGGAAGGAAAGAGAAGGAGGGATGGAAGGAAAGAGGGAAGGAAGGAAGGAGAGAAGGAAGGAAGGAAAGAAAGAGGTAGCGAAGAAGGAAGGAAGGAGAAAGGGAAATAAAAGGGAACGAAGGAAGGAAACAGGAAAGGAAGGAAGGAAGGAAGGAAGGAGACAAAGGAAGAAGTAGAGAAAGGGGGGAGGGAAGGAAAGAGAGAAGGAGGGATGGAACCAAAGAGTGAAGGAAGGAGTGAAAGAAAGATGTAGAGAAGGAAGAAAGGAGAGAAAGGGGAAAGGGAAGAATAAAAGGGAGGGGGGGCGGGCGGATGGAAGGACTAGGTAGGTACCTCTCTTTCATAATACTCCAGATATCTAACTCTACTTTGAAAATTCTTACTACAGGCCACAGCAGGCTACTAGGATTTGGGAAAGTTGTAGTATAAAAAAACCCCTTTGACCCTCATGCTGGAAAAGCATAATCAAAGGACTCCTGACAGATGGCCATTCAGTCTCTGTTTGATAACAATAAGAGACCTTTAGCAGTTAGATCACGACGATTTGGGATCTGTATCTTCCTGTTGTTGTATTGAAGTCCTTAACCACTGTTTTCCCAGGCCCAGGACAACTTGGGCCCTCCCTCTTGCCCTCCAGGTGTTCTGCACTACAATTCCCCCAATTCCTAATAGCCTGCCAGGACTGACTTGGAGCATAGACCCCTGATGACCAGTTGAATATACTAGGTGGATTTGGGTGGAATTGCCATTCATCTTGGGAGTTGCAGTTGATCTGATTGTGCTTTTCTACTACGCCACAGCAACGCGTGGCTGGGTACAGCTTGTGTGTGTGTGTCTGTCTGTGTCTGTCTCTGTGTGTACACACACACACACACACTGCATTTTTCTGTGAGGAATAAAAAAGAGACACTCAGAATTTGGTGTCAACCCAAGTTGGAATGAATGTTGAGGTGCAAGATCACAGAATATAAGAAATGTTTTGCTGATTCACTCTCACTCTATCCTGTGCATTACAATAGATCAGCAGCAGTCACCTATTTCAAGAGTCTATTGAGAGGTTGGTTAAAATTATAATGGACTTTGCAAATTAAAAATGTCACATAAATTGTAAGATGCATGAGGAAGATACAGTACTGAGTAGGTGAGGTGACAAGCCCAACATACTCATGTTCATGCAATTTTAAGTGACATCTGCATTACTTATCATGAAGCTGATGGTATTATGGCCTTAGGGAGAGAACGTTCTCTTCATTGTTCTGGGCACTTATTTCTATTCTCTGGAAAGGTCATGTGACAATGGCTGCAGTATCAGGAAGAATATGTACTCTATGCCAATATGGACATTTTGCAGTGAAGAGGGAAACTGTTCAGAAGCACAAATGCAAGGACATTTTGAATAGATGCAAATACTATTCCCAGAATTATCCATTATTCATTTACGCAAAATCTTACCAATAGTGTTTTACAGAGACTCGTCTAAAAGCTGCGAGTATTCCTCATTTGCAGAAAATATTTCTACCTGTGTTCACAATAGTCATCTTTTAGGAGTCACTTCCTTTACAAAATGTTGTATCCTATATCCAGTTCCCAACTACAGTCAAGCTACAGCATCAATGGTTCCTGCCTGTGGAACGCGCTTCCAAATGAGATAAGATTGGCTTCATCCCTCCTGTCTTTCAGGAAGAAATTGAAATTGTGGTTTTGGGACCAGGCTTTTGCACAGCAGACATAAGTAGCACTTCGGTTGGAAATTGACTGGAATGGCGATACGGCTGATGATACTATTTTTACTGTTTTAATTAATGCTTTATGTACTGTTTTTAATTATTGCGTTATGAATTTAATTATTGTTGTATTATTGTAATTGTTTAAGTAGCAGCATCGTATCATTGCCAAATGTAAGCCATCCTGAGTACCCCTTCGGGGGTAGAGAAGAGATGGGGTAGACATACTGGAAATAAATAAGTCAATAAATGGTAAGTCAACTCTGAAGCCAATTCTATTGGTTCAATGTGTGCACTTTCAATGGGATTAACCACTGAATTAAGCCCCAAACTGGAGTTCCTGCTTTCGCTATGGCAGAACACAGGAAGTGTAGATGAGGCATGGGGTTTGTTGAGCCCTCCAGATGCAATGTTTTGTATACACAATAGAAGAATAGATCATAGAACAATATCTGGAAGACCACATAATTCCAGCTCTGCTGCACACACTGCAAAATATTGATTATATCATTTTCACAACCTGGATTATTTGAAGTACAAACTCAATTCATGTTTCCAGGTCAGAATGATCTCTGATCATGAGATTTATGGATCTAAACCTGAGGAGCACCGATGCTGTTTGGTGATGTCACTGGGGCACGGCTTGTTGCATTATACAATAAGCAGCAAGCATTGAAGCAGAACCGGGAGTTCTAGAACTCCAAGTACCAAGTTAATCTTACCAACGCTGCCCGTACGTGCGGATACTAGGAGGAGGGAAAACCCGTGACAACTGTGAAGTAGGTGAAAACAAAAAGGTTTATTATCTATCACCAGCTGGTGGGTATTTTGCCTACGGAACGCAGCCGTAGGTAGTGCAAAGGACCCCGATACTTTCCATACCAAGGCATTTATACTCGTAATGGATTCCAGTTAGTTAAACCCACCCCTTCTTTATGGTTAAAACAATCATAATTGGCTGGTGATTAATGTTGTTACATGACATTTCAATAATCCAATAAACATCATTCAAATCATTTACATCATTTCTCTGTCATCACTAAAATG
>JARBWK010000005.1:122484942-122510951 GCA_030556195.1 Anolis apletophallus | reverse complement strand
GTGTTATTGGACCTCACGGCAGCGTTTGACACTGTCGACCACAATCTATTGATCCACCGCCTGGCCATGGCTGGAGTGAGGGGGACTGCTCTTAAATGGCTGACCTCCACCTCCACCAGCGGTCTCAGCGTGTGAGGAGGGTGAGGTGGTCTCGAGGGCTCCCCATTAGTTTGTGGAGTTCCGCAAGGGGCCATTCTCTCCCCTCTGTTATTCAACATCTACATGCAGCCGCTTGCACAGCTGGTGTCTAGTTATGGGCTGGAGTGTCACCAGTACGCTGATGACACCCAGCTCATTCTGAGGATGGAGGGCAGGCCGGGATCTGTCCCCGATAATTTCCAACACTGCCTCGAAGCCATTACTGGATGGCTGCGAGCCAGTAGGTTGATGGTGAATCCGGCGAAGATGGAGATCTTGTGGTTGGGCCGCCCGGGTGATGTAGATGTCCAGCTTCCGAGCCTGGACGGTGCGGCGTTATGCCCATCGTCTTCCGTTAAGAGCCTGGGGGTCCACTTGGACTCCCAACTGACCATGGAGGCCCAGGTCTCTGCGGTCAGCAAGATTGCCTTTTTCATCTGCGACAGGCAAGGAGGCTGGCCCCCTATCTCTCCCGGAATGACCTGGCCACGGTGATCCAAGCCACGGTCATCTCAAGGCTAGATTACTGCAACGCGCTCTACGTCGGCCTTCCTATGTCGGCGACCCGGAAGCTCAAGCTGGTGCAGAACACTGCCGCCCAGCTCCTGTCTGGCACGCCAGCAGGCAGCCACATAACACCTGTTTTTCAGGATCTGCACTGGCTGCCAATTGAGCACCGGATCACCTTCAAAGTGTTGGTTCTCACCTTTAAGGCCTTGCACGGTCTGGGGCCAGCGTATCTGAGGGACTGTCTCACCCCATACTGCCCTTCGAGATCACGACGGTCTGAGGACTCCAACCTCCTGGAGATACCTTCGGCGAAACTTGCAAGATTGATATCTACCCGCCGGAGGGCGTTCTCTGTCATAGCGCCTACGCTGTGGAACGCCCTCCCGGCCGGAACTCGGGCCATGAAGGACTTGCTCCCATTTAGACGGGCTTGTAAAACCTACCTGTTTTAGCAGGCCTTTGGCAGGTAGGTCCTGCCCATGCCCTGCCATCTGTTCGTTTGTCCTGGGACGATGTGCTGCTCACTGTTGAACTGTGTTATTGTTTTGCTGTGTTGCTGTTGTTTTTAATTGTTTTATCGCCTTGTATTTTACTGTGCCCTTCGGCTCCTGTAAGCCGCCACAAGCCTCAGGGAGTCGGCGGCATAGAAGCCCGAATAATAAATAAATAAATAAATATCAAGACAAAAAACCCCACATTATCTGAGTGTGGACTCAGATAACTCAGTTCAAAGCAGATATTGTGGAATTTTTTGCCTTGATATTCTGGGATATAGGGCTGTGTGGAAGAGTCCATAGTCTTCTGATTCCTAGCTATAATATACACATATCCAGTGCAGAGCTTGGTAGAGTTACACTTTATACTACAGCTTCCAGAATTTCCCATCATTGACCATCTTCGTTGAGAATTTTGGGAGATGTTTCATAGCTTGGACCGAGTATCTGGCACCTATCCATCTCAGATTGTTGGCACTTATGCGGGTATCTAATTTTTGTTTAGGTATTCCTGTAGATCAGAGGTAGGCAAACAGCAGTTCTCCAAGTGCTGTTGCTGTGAATCTTGCATTCCAGCTTATTGACTGTGCTGACTGGGATTGGTGGGAGCTTCAGTCCAACAATATTTGGAGGATTGCATTTTTTGGCATCTATGCTATAAGTTTTCATCTTGAAGAAGTCTACAAAACTTTTTGTATTATGGCAATTACCTTTCGGTGGATATTATAATCAGTGAATCCAATAAAACTATAAATAGTCATGATTAAGGTTCTCTCCCAGCCTCCCAAAAAACTAGTTTATCAAGATGGTGGAATTCAGAGGCATGCTTTCTCACAAGATCTTATTGTTCAGGCAGGCTTATACAGGTATACATAGTGCTTCAGATACCCAGGGCCATACAGGGCTTTAGAGGTGATAACTAGGACTTTGAACACTACCCAGACTATGAAGTGGATTAGGGCACAGCTGGTGGACAGGATGACAGATAGACAGTATGGCCTGTATATCTATGTTTTGATTCATTCATAACAATCAAAATATGTCCTCTCTAGGCATTTTCTAGTTTTTCCAATCGTATGCTTGTACTAGAGGTCCTTCATTCCAATGGGATTTGTTATTATTTGCAGTTTCACATATCTACCTTTAGTCTGGGAACATATTGATCCAAGCCACGGTCATCTCGAGGCTCGATTACTGTAATGCGCTGTACATTGGCCTACCCTTGACGGCGATCCGGAAACTTAAACTGGTGCAGAACGCTGTAGCGCGTCTGCTCTCGGGAGCATTAAGATCCGATCATGTGACCCCACTCTTGCGCGAGCTGCACTGGCTTCCAATTGAATTCCGGGTCATCTTCAAGGTGTTAGTTCTAACTTTCAAGGCCTTATATGGTTTGGGGCCAGTGTACCTGAAGGAGCGGCTTACCCCTTATGTGCCCAGGAGATCACTGCGCTCAGAGGGGCTCAATCTATTGGATGTGCCTAGTATTAGGGTCTGCAGATTGGCTACCACGCGCCGGAGGGCATTCACCGTAGCCGCGCCAACTCTGTGGACCAGCCTTCCTGAAGAGATACGGGCCACTCGGGCCCTTCTGCCGTTCCATGAGCAGCAAAAAACATGGCTATTTAGACAGGCATTCGGCCCTTAGCTAACTGCTATTTTATTTGTACCTGCTGGTCCGCTGCTAGCATGCCACTGTTATTGCAGTTGGCCTGCAACATGTTCTTAATTCGGGAGTTTTAAATGTTTTTATTGCATTTTATGTGTTTTATGTGTTTTTACTTGTACAATTCTTGTGAACCGCTCTGAGCGTCAGAGAGAGCGGTATATTAAAAACTGAACGTAATAAATAAATAATAAATAAAAATAAATATTGGCTCCAGATTATGGTGAGGGGTGGATGGGGTGGAGGGCATTCTATATAGTGCTTCAGGCCCATATAAGGTAGGCTCATATAAGGTTGGCTACATTCCATACTCACACTGTGTAAGTGGCATCAGTGACATTGGACATGATATCCAAGTGAGGGTCCTGTTTAGATGTATTCAGAAGATAAAACCGAGGTCCAGCGCTTGCACTCATATACTAACCGAATCACAGGGTGAGATGCTATCCATACATGATCTAGAATTGTAGCTAGGGACATGGAAATAATATTTTAAATTATACAAACATTGAGGGAAAATATCACAACACATAAAAATGTACAATTTGGCATGTGTAGTTGTCTGGATGGTGAAATAACAATACCATCCATTAGAGATGAGAGCTATAACAATTCAGGCAGCCAGACAGTGGGTTTTTTATAGGTCATCTGGGCATCATTCAGATCCACAGGTTGCTGTTCCTTCTCCATACTTGAGAGCATTTAATGGATTATTACAAAGGAATGGGTTGGATGAGGAAGATGGCACAGATTAAAGCTTTGTGTGTGTATTGCCACTGTGTAATTTCTAAATGAGGGCATTATTTTCAAAAAATCTTCCATGACTAACTTACACATTTTGCCAAGGGTTCTGGAAATAGGAGTGATGAATTCAATGGCAGTACATATCAGCAGGCAGGAAAGAAAGAAAGAGAGGAGACAAAACCTTTTCATTTTTCTACAAAGAAATTTGAAAGGTGAATATTAGTTACCATGTTGCACATGGCCACCTAGTAGTCATACACATGTTATTATGATGTTCTATCTGCCTTTAGACAGATCAATAATATGATTGTTGATTGAATTGATACACGTATTTTAAAACATTTATATTATCCATTGTTTTAACTGTACAGTCAGCCCTCCTTATCCATGGATTGAACTATCCATGGCTTAAAAATATTTTTTTAATCCCAAAAGCAAACCTTGATTATGCCATTTTATGCAAGGCATTCTATTTTATTAAACCACTGTACTTACTTAGGTGATCCCTTGTTTTCTAAGTATGATGGCCCTCAAAGGTCTTGGAAGATGCCTGTGTGAGAGGGTTTTTTTAATGCGTGGAGGTTGGTGCACAGCCAATCAACACACAGTCTTCACAGAGTGAGGGTCCAAACCAGTGGCATGGTGAACACAGTGATGGTGGCTTTTCAATCTGTTGCAGCCTTCTTCCACCTTCTGAGCCATTGTAACATATATCATGTTATCTTCCACCTGATCCACCATTGAGGTCTTCAGGTCTTCAGGTCTTCAGACTGTGCTCAGACTGAGGTGCAAGAACAGACAGGAAGGAAGGAGAGAAGAAAAGATTGAGGGGAAAAAGGGAAGGAATGAAGGAGGGAAATGGGGAAGGAAGGAGAGAAGGAAGCAAGGAAAGAAAGAGGTAACGAAGGAAGGATGGAGAAAGGGAAATAAAAAGTGAACGAAGGAAGGAGACAAAAGAAGACATAGAGAAAGGGGGAGGGAAGGAAGGAAAGAGAGAAGGAGGGAGGGAAAGAAAGAGGTAGCGAAGGAAGGAAGGAGAAAGGGAAATAAAAAGTGAACGAAGGAAGGAAACGGAAGGAAGGAGACAAAGGAAGAAGTAGAGAAAGGGGGAGGGAAGGAAGGAAAGAGAAGGAGGGATGGAAGGAAAGAGGGAAGGAAGGAAGGAGAGAAGGAAGGAAGGAAAGAAAGAGGTACGAAGAAGGAAGGAAGGAGAAAGGAAATAAAAAGTGAACGAAGGAAGGAATGAGAGAAGGAAGGAAGGAGACAAAGGAAGAAGTAGAGAAAGGGGGAGGGAAGGAAAGAGAGAAGGAGGGATGGAACCAAAGAGCAAAGGAAGGAGTGAAATAAAGATGTAGAGAAGGAAGAAAGGAGAGAAAGGGGAAAGGAAAGAATAAAAGGGAGGGGGGCGGGCGGAAGGAATAGGTAGGTACCTCTCTTTCATAATACTCCAGATATCTAACTCTACTTTGAAAATTCTTACTACAGGCCACAGCAGGCTACTAGGATTTGGGAAAGTTGTAGTACAAAAAATCCCTTTGACCCTCATGCTGGAAAAGCATAATCAAAGGACTCCTGACAGATGGCCATTCAGTCTCTGTTTGATAATAATAAGAGACCTTTAGCAGTTAGATCACGACGATTTGGGATCTGTATCTTCCTGTTGTTGTATTGAAGTCCTTAACCACTGTTTTCCCAGGCCCAGGACAACTTGGGCCCTCCTCTTGCCCTCAGGTGTTCTGCACTACAACTCCCCAATTCTAATAGCCTGCCAGGACTGACTTGGAGCATAGACCCCTGATGACCAGTTGAATATACTAGGTGGATTTGGGTGGAATTGCCATTCATCTTGGGAGTTGCAGTTGATCTGATTGTGCTTTTCTACTACGCCACAGCAACGCGTGGCTGGGTACAGCTTTTGTGTGTGTGTGTGTGTGTGTGTGTGTGTGTGTGTGTGTGTCTGGGTCTGTCTGTCTGTGTCTGTCTGTGTCTGTCTGTGTCTGTCCACACACTGCATTTTTCTGTGAGGAATAAAAAAGAGACACTCAGAATTTGGTGTCAACCCAAGTTGGAATGAATGTTGAGGTGCAAGATCACAGAATATAAGAAATGTTTTGCTGATTCACTCTCACTCTATCCTGTGCATTACAATAGATCAGCAGCAGTCACCTATTTCAAGAGTCTATTGAGAGGTTGGTTAAAATTATAATGGACTTTGCAAATTAAAAATGTCACATAAATTGTAAGATGCATGAGGAAGATACAGTACTGAGTAGGTGAGATGACAAGCCCAACATACTCATGTTCATGCAATTTTAAGTGACATCTGCATTACTTATCATGAAGCTGATGGTATTATGGCCTTAGGGAGAGAACGTTCTCTTCATCGTTCTGGGCACTTATTTCTATTCTCTGGAAAGGTCATGTGACAATGGCTGCAGTATCAGGAAGAATATGTACTCTATGCCAATATGGACATTTTGCAGTGAAGAGGGAAACTGTTCAGAAGCACAAATGCAAGGACATTTTGAATAGATGCAAATACTATTCCCAGAATTATCCATTATTCATTTACGCAAAATCTTACCAATAGGGTTTACAGAGACTCGTCTAAAAGCTGCAAGTATTCCTCATTTGCAGAAAATATTTCTACCTGTGTTCACAATAGTCATCTTTTAGGAGTCACTTCCTTTACAAAATGTTGTATCCTATATCCAGTTCCCAACTACAGTCAAGCTACAGCATCAATAGTTCCTGCCTGTGGAACGCGCTTCCAAATGAGATAAGATTGGCTTCATCCCTCCTGTCTTTCAGGAAGAAATTGAAATTGTGGTTTTGGGACAAGGCTTTTGCACAGCAGACATAAGTAGCACTTCGGTTGGAAATTGACTGGAATGGCGATACGGCTGATGATACTATTTTTACTGTTTTAATTAATGCTTTATGTACTGTTTTTAATTATTGCGTTACGAATTTAATTATTGTTGTATTATTGTAATTGTTTAAGTAGCAGCATCGTATCATTGCCAAATGTAAGCCATCCTGAGTACCCCTTCGGGGGTAGAGAAGAGATGGGGTAGACATACTGGAAATAAATAAGTCAATAAATGGTAAGTCAACTCTGAAGCCAATTCTATTGGTTCAATGTGTTCACTTTCAATGGGATTAACCACTGAATTAAGCCCCAAACTGGAGTTCCTACTTTCGCTATGGCAGAACACAGGAAGTGTAGATGAGGCATGGGGTTTGTTGAGCCCTCCAGATGCAATGTTTTGTCTACACAATAGAAGAAAAGATCATAGAACAATATCTGGAAGACCACACAATTCCAGCTCTGCTGCACACACTGCAAAATATTGATTATATCATTTTCACAACCTGGATTATTTGAAGTACAAACTCAATTCATGTTTCCAGGTCAGAATGATCTCTGATCATGAGATTTATGGATCTAAACCTGAGGAGCACCGATGCTGTTTGGTGATGTCACTGGGGCACGGCTTGTTGCATTATACAATAAGCAGCAAGCATAGGTGCTCATAGAATGTCATTCAAACACAAATACACACAGAGGGAATATATCTTCCCATTTGGAAACTAAAATGGAAATTTAAGAGCCCATTCAGACAGTCCAAAAACATGGGATAAGTCTCGGTTTCTACCAGAGGTGTCCAAATGATTCCTCTAATAAAAACAAATTAATCAAACCAAGTTATTCTGAATTAATTCAATACCTCTTTAGATCTGGGCCTTCCTGAAAGGCCAGGTGTAAGGACTCACCCATTTTGAGCAGGCCGAGGCCTGGGTAGCAGTTTGGCCTCCCTGGTAAGATAGAATATCTAGGAAAGGGGGAGTGGCTGGGAGCAGAGAGAGAGAGAGAGCGAGAGAGAGCGAGAGAGAGCGAGAGAGAGCGAGAGAGAGAGCGAGAGAGAGCGGGCGGCGGCGAGGCGAGAGCGCGGGCGAGCGGCGGGGAGCGGGCGGAGCGGCGAGTGAGAGCAAGAGAGAGCGGAGCGAAGTGAGAGAGAAGCGAGTGGGAGGCGAGAGAGAGAAGAGAGAGAAGAAAACAAGAAGAAGCGAACAAGAAGAAGCGAGCAAGAGAAGCGAAGAAAGAAGCGAAAGCGAAGAGCGAAGAAGAGCGAGAGAGGCGAAGAGAAAAGAAAGCGAAGACGAAGCGAAAGAAGAGAAAGCGAAACAAGAAAGAGAAACAAGAAGCGAGAAAGCGAGAAACGAGAAAGAAACAAAGAAGAAAAGAAGAAGGAAGAGAGAGAGAAACAAGAGAGAGAAGCGAGGAAACGAGACGAAAGAAAGCGAAGGCAAGCGAAGAAAGAGAAAGCGAAACACAAAACAAGAGCGCAAAAGCCTTGAGGCGAAGAAGCCTGAAAGTCTTGTAGCCGAAGAAGCGAAGAAGCGAAGAAGAGAGAGAGAGAGCGAGCTGAGAAGAGAGAGCGCTGAAAAGAGGCGGCGGGAAGCGAAAGAGCGAGAGAGAGCGAGAGAGAGAGAAAGCGAGAGAGAGCGAGAAAGCGAGAGAGAGCGAGAGAGAGCGAGAGAGAAGCGAGAGCTAGCTGCAGGGGAGTGGCTCAGAGGGAGGGGGAGGAGCCAGCTGACTTAGGAGGGAAAAAGTGTGGCTTTTTCAGGCAGAGGGAACTTGGCTCTTGTCAGAGCAACATAGGAGTCTCTGTTGTGAGCAGTCAACAAGACAGGGGAGTCTTAGATAGCTGACAAGGAGAAGTCTGTGGAAAGCTGAGGGCAGGGGGAATCAGCTAGCAGACTTAGATCTCTTAGGATAAGAGATTGGCTCACACTTGGGGACAAATATCTAGGATTAGTTAGTGGAAGAATCTCATGACTAGTTTTAATATTAGAGTGAGGGAGTATTTTGACAAGTGGTGAAAGACAATTACATTCATTCTAGTTCGATATCTAAGTTTTAAAGATACAAGTTTATGAAACCACCAAGCTATTGTGCCTTTCTTGACAACCACTCACGCTTCTGTGCCTTTTAAAGTTACCTGTTCCAACAATAAACCTTTTCATCGTTAACTTTAAAGAAAAGCCTTTCTTGTGCCTCATTCCATCTAGCAGTTAATTTAACAGTTCCAGTGTGGTGACAGTTCCAGGGTTTTTTTGGCGGTTTTTATTTACCTCAGTAATTCTCCCAGCCGTTGTTAGTATTTGGCCAAGGCTGGCGCAGTGTGTTTTCTTCTTTACAAAATCCTAAAGGCTATTTTTTTAGGTTGGTCCCCCAAGTCGTCACACCAGGGTCTAAGGAGGCAGGCATGTAGCCAGGGGGGGCTAAGGGGGCTTCAGCCCCCCCCGAAATTCTCAGGGTGGTCCGCGAAAAGGCCTTACTGGTACATTATTTAAACTGTTATGTTTATTCATATCATGATCTGATCACCATGCTCATTATATCCCACATTAATGGGGTTATTGGGATAACAATACAAAAGGTTTGCTAGGGTAGACCCTCTTCCACCCAGTCTCAGCCCCCGACCAAACTCAGCCCCCCGAAACAAAATCCTGGCTACGGCCCTGTAAGGAGGTATTGGGCCTGTGGGGACTGACTCCTGCAGTTGCATTCCATGATAACAGGGTCGGTCTCCATAGCTATCCTGCACCTTTTTAGTTCCTGGAGCCCCAAAGGTGCAGGAGAGCATCCGCCCCAATTTCTCCAAAAAAAAAAAGCTTTAAAAGGTCCCTGGTCCACCATAAACCTCACATCTTCCTTGCATGATAAAATGATGTGCTAGGAGGCATTTCCCTCCTCACCCCGCCCATCTCCTTGGGGATCATTGTCTCATGCCAGGAGGATGCAAAGAAAGGATTTACGGCCACCAGGGACATTTAAAAAAAGGTTAAGAGGGAAATTGGTGGGCTTTGGAGTGGGTACGTGCCATTTCAATTGAAATCGGGATGGCATGAAGCCACACCCCTCCTTCCGGGAAAGCTTGGTGCTTCGGTGGGTGGGTGGAGACTAGAACCTGTGTTGAAGTGGGTTATTTTAATCTGCTTCAGCTCGGGTTTTACTCATGTGTGGAAGGGCTAAAGGAGATCAAAAAGAAGTGAGGCTCATTCCTTTTTGCCTACATAGAAATAATGGATATGAAACATTAATTTTATCAGGAAATGAAAAATAGCTTACAAATTGCATCAAATCAAGACTGTCATTTGTAAGTTGAAATCAATTAAATTTTTCAAAATGCAGCAAGCAGCCAGTTAGCTACCTGGAAGAGTGCAGGGTTGTTTTCTTTTATGGAGCAGACAGAGAAAGACAGAATAACAGCCAGAGCTCTCCTGACTGGAGATTTTCACAAAGTCCTTGGACTTTATCATACAAGGCAGACAAACTGGCATTGCATCCGGACCATATGAATTCCACTCCCAGTCTGTCTCCCCACTCCATCTCGAGATTCTCCTATCTTTAACTACTCAATATATCAATAGGTCTGTAACCCACAACTAACCTTGCAAATGAGGTCCTGTGGTAGTCAAGTTATCAGATCCCTTATCTGGGTCCTGAAGGAAGGAGGCCCAGTAGGTCTGTACTGCCTGCTTTGTGGCACACTCCCATAGACGGTCAACGGTATCATTATGTCTGGAATTGCTCTGAAACAGAATGCCTTCAAATTTAGAATTGCACCATGTAAGCACCGGGAATGTGGCGCAGCTGGCTAAGTGTCAGCTGCATAAGATCTCTCTGACCAGATCTCTCTGGTCATGAGTTCAAGACCTGCCTGGGTCGAGGTGGGTGCTCGACCTTAAGCATAGCCTGCTGTCGACCTTTGCAGCTCAAAATACAGTTGCATCTGTCAAGTAGGAGATAAAGGTACCACATTAAAGTGGGGAGGGAAATTTTGACTGATTTATGAGGCCATAAAAAGAACTCCAGGAATCGCTGAGGAATGCGGAAGAACAACAAAGGGACGCTGAAAAATGCTGAGAGATGAGGAGTGCATCAGCTCCCCCTGGTGGCCAGAACTTTGCCTCTGTTTGTCTATGTGTTGTATGTTCGTCTATATATGTCATTTGTTGAACTGCAGGGATTGTCTGCAAAGTATGTGACTGTAATCCGCTCTGAGTCCCCTTTGGGGTGAGAAGAGCAGAATATAAATAAAGTAAAATAAATAAATAAATCCATTGTAAAAAAATATTTTTGGGAGGAAGATGCCCCCGCCCCCCTGCCCAACATGGCCTTATGCTTAAACATGTCTAAGCACTATGGTAAATCCAGCACGGGATGTGTCCCTTCCATTTTCTGTATAACTCAAAATTGCTCAAATGTAATTTCAAACAATAATTTAAAAATAAAATAAAATAAATAAATACATTGAGTCAAAGAAAGGCATTATTTTTCTGATTGGGACCATGGAAGATGCCTACTGAAGTGATACACTGAAGGTGCTCAATGTGATTCGTAGCCAATCTCTAACATGACAATTGTGGAATAGAGGCTACAGCTATCCTAAACCCACATGATTTCTGAGTGGTCATTGTGGTTGGAACTGCTGAAAATTGTAATGCATAACATGTGCAGTAGTTTTGAGTACGGAAAATGGTTTAAAATCTGGTGATATCTATAGGCTATATCATATGGTTATTTTCCATAGTAATATTATAGGTCAGTGTTTCCCAACCTTTTTTGAGCCGCGGCACACTTTTAACATTAAAAAAATCCAGGGGCACACCACCAACCAAAATGACACAAAATCTAACACAGTAAAGAACGGCTGGGGATGGTGGCCTGCTGGGAGCAGCTGCTGGGAGTGCCGAGTCAGGGGAGAGGGAGGAGCCAGGCCGCCATGCCCTGCCCCTCCCCCAGCTTCAGCTCTCCCACAGCTTCGCCAGCCTTGAGGGGACAGTGCCAAGCCAGCATTGTGCTGGCTCTGCCACCGCTGGCTTGGCGCTGCCCCCTCAAGGCTAGCAAATCTGTGGGAGAGCTGAAGCCGGGGAAGGGGGAGGAGCCAGGCCACCCTATGCCCCGCCCCCTCCCCTGGCTTCAGCTCTCCCACAGCTTTGCCAGCCTTGAGGGGACAGTGCCAAGCCAGCATTGGCAGAGCCAACCAATGCTGGCTTGGCACTGCCCTCTCAAGTCTGGCGAAGCTGTGGGAGAGCTGAAGCTGGGGGGAGGGGGCGGAGGCAGGCCATGCAGAGGAGGAGGAGCATGAGCGGTGGACGGGCTTCAGTGGGTGGGTCTCTTCCTCTGCGCAGCTTCAGCGAGCGAGGGGCGAGAGTCATGGTGGGAGTCATGGCAGATTGGAGGCTGGCTGGGGAAACGGCCGAAGGAGGTGGGTCCCTGGCCCCTTCTTCTTTTTCTTCGCTGCCGCCCAGCTCTTCCTCCCCCCCCCCATGCAGCAGGAGTTTGGCAGGAGGGGGGGGGAAGGACGGGGGGGGCAGAGAGCTTTTCTCGCGGCACAGCAGGAGGTCCGTCATGGCACACTACTGTGCTGCGTCACAGCGGTTGGGAAACACTGTTATAGGTAGTTCAAAATGGCCTGGAAGCATACCAGCTTACCACACTCTTTTTGTTATGGTTAGACTTTCTTGATTCTAGAAGTCTATAATTACTTTATAGATCTTCTTATGTCAAAAATTCAGGTGGTTTTTTGTTTGTGTGTTTCATCTTATTAATTATGATCATAGAATCAAAGAGTTGGAAGAGACCTCATGGGCCATCCAGTCCAACCCCCTGCCAAGAAGCAGGAAAATTGCATTCAAAGCACCCTGTCAGATGGCCATCCAACCTCTGTTTAAAAGCTTCCAAAGAAGGAGACTCCATCACACTCCAGGGCAGAGAGTTCCACTGTTGAATGGCTCTCACAGTCAGGAAGTTCTTCCTAATGTTCAGATGGAATCTCCTTTCTTGTAGTTTGAAGCCATTGTTCTGCGTCCTAGTCTCCAGGGCAGCAGAAAACAAGCCTGCTCCCTCCTCCCTGGTCAACCAGCCTGAAAGAAAGGTTGTTGTGTCAGAACAACAAAAGGAAATTTTAAGGGTCATATGGGTCTCATTACAGCATAGCAAAACAACCAGTTCCATATGATAAGTTTTTAGGTTGCAAGCCAGAGTTTAAATTTAGTGTAACAGGTTTCTAATCACTTTCTTATCTCCAGCTATTTATTCAGCTATAACAACTGAGATGAATGGGCAAGATGGGAAATCTCTGTGGGTAGTATCTTGTCTCTCTGTTGAAGTTATCCATCCTTGCTTTGGAGATCAGCTTAAAATGCAAAGTTATCTTGCTTTAAAAAGTCTAGACTTAGTTCAAATTTGGACTAGAATCAAATAGAAGAGGGTTTTGCATTATTGCCTCTGCCAATAAACTCCCTGCTCCTTTACTCAACTTTCCCAGACAAGAGAAGCAAGCAGCGAACTAGTGAACCCAAAATGATAGAAATTATACTGTCATTTGCAACCTTTCAAGGGCTTTTCTATAATTTGGCTGGCTTTTACATATATCATGGAAATGGGAACGGAGTACCCATAAGCCAATACCTGTTTAAGTTTTTAAAATGTGGTATTATACAGAAAAAAATCTAAACATAATGCCATGGAAGTTATAGTAATAATATAAAAGTATGGTTAGACATTAAGGAAACCATGAAATTGCTTTCTGTGAAGCAATGGGTTCACAGAGTTGTGTATGTTCTTGGGCTTCAGTCATCACTTCTGGGTTGTATTTACAAATGTCTTTTACAAAGAAGACAAACTGGCAAGACTGAAAGTTTTTTTTGACTTTCAGTCTTGCCAGTTTGCCTTCTGATAAATGGATGAATGGATAGTTAGATAGAGACACCACACCAGTTGTCTTGTGGTGGGAATACCCCAAATGAACCATTTTATGCTCACAATTCGTCTTAAAAATTCTAAATATGACCACAGGTTACTCAAGATTTCTGGATGTTTCTTTGTACTTCTAAAACATTTATATCAATGCTTGATAGCCCTTCCTGCCATTACCTCCCCAAACAGAAATTCTCAAAAAGTCAACACAGAATACCCATAAAACCATATTTTCTACATGACCTCACGCTGATGGGACATAGAAAAAGACCCCAACTGTATTCCTAGAACTGTTAAGCTTCTAGGAATACATCAGTCACCAGCCAATCCCTCTGTAATGCCAAAAATGCAGCTTAATGGTGTAACATTAGAAAATGTTGACCATTTCTGCTACCTTGGCTGCCACCTCTCCACAAAAGTCAACATTGACACTGAAATACAACAATGCCAGAGTTCTGCAATTGCAGCATTTTTCCAAATGAAGTAAAGAGTGTTTGAAGACCGGGACATCCACAAATATACCAAGATACTTCTTTATAAAGCTATTGTCCTCCCAACTCTGATATATCCCTGTGAAGCGTGAACTGTCTACAGGAGTCACACTCAACTCCTGGAACGATTCCATCAGCGTTGCCTCTGAAAAATCCTGCAGATTTCTTGGGAAGACAGGCGGACAAATGCCAGCGTGTTGGAAGAAGCAAAGATCACCAGCCTTGAAGTGATGCTCTTACACCATCAACTGTGCTGGACTGGCCAAAGGCCCGTTCGCCATCTCCCAAAGCAGTTACTATCTGCCGAACTCAAGAATGGGAAATGTAATGTTGGTGGACAGAAAAGGGGTTTTAAAGATGGACTTAAAGCTAACCTTAAAAACGGTGGCATAGACACAGAGAACTAGGAAGCCCTGGCCCTTGAGCATTCTAACTGGAGGTCAGCTATGACCAGCAATGAGGCAGAATTCAAAGAGGCACGAACGGAGGGAAAAAGGGAGAAATGTGCCAAGAGGAAGGTGCGTCAAGCCAACCCTGACCAGGACCGCCTTCCACCTGGAAACTGATGTCCTCACTGCGGGAGAACATGCAAGTCAAGAATAGGGCTCCACAGCCACCTACAGACCAAATGCCAAGACCCTGGACTTGGAGGACCATCGTCCTTGGGATATGAGGGATCACCTAAGTAAATAAATTCTCTTTCAGCACTGATACAAATATGTGGGTATAAAATTCATGCATGAAAATGAAAACGAAGCTGGTTTTCATACTCCGGTTTGGAACATGTCACTTACACATAAATACTGATATCACCGAGTCTTATATGATGTTCAAATATTTTTTTTGGCTGTGGGTGTAAGTTCTTTATTAAAAGGGTCATTAATGACATCAACTATATTATGGCTTAATTAGCTATGGCTGCAGTAAAATAAATGATGCTCGACTAAAGAAGGAAAATATATATATATATATATATATATATATATATATATATATATCTCAATGCATTAGATGTCATTAGCTAAATATATAAAAGAGGGGTTTCAAGCCTAACGCTAATTTTTTTTTTTACATTTGAAAGCAGGAACTAAAATGAAGAAATGACTCTGTGGCTGGTTACTTAATTCTTGGGAAAGTGTTTAGCACTGGGATGAATAAACCTAGTTAATTTTCAGTAACAGCAATTATTGTGAGTCTGCTTTGATTCCACGCTTCCTCCAGAATATGTCACGTCCTTGTAAACAGTCTGCATGGTGGTAATCCTATATGAATGTGAATGTGTTACATGCTTGAATGAGTTCATTGTTCAAACATCTTTCTGATATATGATGCAGAGTTCACCCATTAAGGGCAGCTCTGTCCTCATTAGCTGGACAAACAAGAGCGCATTTGGACTGCAGGAGGAAAGGGGTGAAAAAAGAAACAACCAGAAACCACAAGAGAAAAACACAGAGTGATTGTCCATATCCAATAACACAATCACCTCTCTGTTTACCAAGAGGAAATGGTTGAAAATTAGTGCATGCAGTCAATATGAAGGGCCAACTGTGCAATTATGTACCTGGACCTGCATGGCAAATGATGTTGCAGAGGAGGGTAGGCTTTTGATGGTCTCCATGAAGAGGGGCCAGAGTTTATTGCACTTGACTCAGGGGGCCATCTCACTGAATGTGATGGGGATGAGTCAGAGGCTATTTAAGGTCCCTGCAAGGCCTTTTGAAGATACATAACCACAGCAAAGTATATCTGAAATGAATGTACAGAATTAACAATTGAGTTTTGCAGCCCTTTTCCACAGCTTTCTCTCTCTCTCTCTCGGCATTACTTCACGAATGAAGAGTCTTTAGGAAGGACTCATTCCACGCTTTTTACAAGTGCGTTGATGACTAAAAAGGCCAATCTGAGATAGGCAAGTCCGGTTGCAGAAAGCACAGCAGAAAGTCTCCTTGGGTGATGTTGTTTCCAAGTTGCGATTCTTTCTGTGTTATCGTTTCTCTTTGAGATCCGTTCAGCGTGTCTTCTCGAAAGAGGCTGCAGCATTGTGGATAGTGCGTCTCCATGCCTCCCAATGTGAGGCCAGGGTGGACCATTGTTTGTGATCAATCTGGCCGAGCCTGAGATGTTGTTTCAGGGAGTCATTATATCTCTTTTTGGGGGCACCTCTCTTGCACCGACCCGTGGTGAGTTCACCGTAGAGTAGTATCTTTGGGAGGCGGTGGTCCTCCATCCTAGAGATGTGCCCTGCCCAGTGCAGTTGTGTTTTCAATAGCATGGCTTCAATGCTGGTGATCCCTGCTTGCTCAAGGACAGCAACATTCATCACATAGTCGGTCCAGTGTATATTTAGGATTGTGTGAAGACAGTGCTGATGAAAGCGTTCGAGGAGTCGTGGGTGCTGGCGATAGGTGACCTATGTTTCAGACCCATACAGAAGAATAGACAGTATGATAGCTCTGTACATACTGATTTTGGTGCTTTGCCTCAGGTGCTTGTTGCTCCAGACTCTTTTGTGAAGGCTTCCGAATGCACTATATGCCTTTGTTAATCTGTGATCTATCTCTTTATCAATCTTGGCGTCTGAAGAGATGATGCTTCCCAGGTAGGTGAACGGTTGGACGAACTTAAGCACAGATTTGCCTATGCTGACGTGGGGATGATGGTGTTCTTCCTGTGGTGTGGGCTGGTAGAGAACTTTCATTTTCTTCAGGCAGGATGTTAGGTGCTGCAGAGCTGCTTCTGTATGGGCGACAAGGGCAGCACCGTCACCTTTCAACTCTCTTAAAAAGGAATTGATATTTAATGGCTGCCAGATTTCATTGGGATTGCCATGTCCCAATGTAGCTCTTACCAGCATAGTCAATGAGAAAGAATGCAAGAGGTTGAATGGGTGCTGCATGATTCCCTAAACTGCCCTTAAACAAATGAAGTTCATGGGTCAGATACATCTTGAGTAAACAGTTCTATCAAATGATTTAGCAGAAATCATTATGATAGATGATCTATCCTGATCAGATCACTTTCTTCAAATGTGTTGTTCAGCTTTCCGGTTAAAAAACCCTCTTTCTTCCACACATTCTAGGGATGGCAAAGACCTTTCTTGGAAACTGGAATGAAAGTAGCCTTTTAGCACAAGGCAGGACTCAGCTGAGAGAGGAAAAAAGACTACATTTCACTTCAAAGTGTTCACCTTTGTGAGACTAATGGGACATTTCAAAGAAATAAAATGTAGCCAAGACTATGTTCTGATTTGGGTGATTTTAGAGCATTTGAGAGGGCAACATGTTTTATATCATTATTGGAGGCCCTAAAAAGAGAATAAAAGAAAATAGACACAGGGGATCATGGTCCAGGGATGCAAACATGTGCTTGCAGGTGACAGGCTGATGGCTGGAATGGAGAAGTATTTGTATCTTATTTTTTCTCATTACTGTTCTAGAAAGCTTTGGATACAACTGCAGTCCTGCCATGGAATTAGCTGGATGGGATATGTTTTTTCTGGGTTACAATCAGGACCGGACGAAGGTAAAAAATTGTAGTAAGCGAACCTTTTTTTGGCACCCTCTGGGTCTTCAGTGTGGTGATGATGGCAAGAGTGCATGCACATTGGAGCACGCATGCGCACAAACAGCTAGTTTTACGCATGCGCTATTGGGACCTAGCGCTTCTGGTGGAGGGAGTAGCACAACACACTCCCAAGATGATGAAAAGGATGGGGGAACATTTTGCAGCCGGGGCCAAGCCTCCCACCTCTGGCTGCAAAATGTTCCCTGGTTTGTCCTTTTCGGCCTCTTGGGGGTGCGTTTAGCAACTCCCTCCACCAGAAGCGCTCCGACCCGATGGCGCATGCGTGAAAGTTTTGCGCATGCGCTATTAAAACAGAGCACTCCCAAGAGGATGAAAATGACAAGTCAGGGAACATTTAGTAGCCAGGGCGGAGCCTCCTGCCCGCGTGCTGGCTGCCCACAGCAATGGCACGGCATGATACGCCGAACCTGGCGGCCACGGCCGGATGCGCCCTTGGCCATGTGGTGCCCTGAGGCAGCCGCTTACTTTGCCTCCACTAAGATCCGCCCCTGGTTACAATATTGTAAATCCTGCATTTCTTTTTCCTTTCTTCTCACCCTTTCCCCCAAATTAAGGTTTGTCAATTGCTAGTCCTGGCAGAAATATGCCAGGGAAAGTATCTGAAGATCGACTGGCAATGTTAGTCATTGCTTGCTGAGGAGGAAGATTTGAAATTGCTTATTTGGGCTCTGGGCGTGCTTCTGTGTGGTGCTTTAGTTAACTTTAAACAATAGACCTGCTGTGAAGTTTTTTCCCCTTGTTCTGTAATAAAGTTTACTTGCTTTCACTAGAAGCTTTGGTTGTCACGAACATGAATAAAAGACTATATATCACAGCAGCCTGTTAAGCACAGAACGTATACCTTTGTGTGACACCCACTTCATAGAGCAGGAGTCCTCCAACTAAGGCCCTGTGGTGTTTTAACCTGGTGCTCATTTGCATGCTAGGGATGATGAGATTGTTCCTGAAAATGGTGATGATGAGATGCTTAGTGAGAATTCTGAGATGCAAAGTGAACTTTCAGATGAGGCTTGCTTTCCTGGGAACAGTTCTCTTCCCAGGGCTTCATTAGATGAGAATTCTTGTGTTCAGGACTCTGAAGGTCTTGATATTGATAATGGGACACCTGGGAATCGTAACGAGCTACCATTCAACCGCCGAGATAGCATTCGAGAATCTAGGCAGACTGCCAGCCTCCAACGCAGCAGCCGGTTTGCAAACCGAAACGGATTTGTCTTTATATTAGATTGCCAGGGAAATTGTCTTCAGTTTTCAGGCTTCATTCAGAATACCATGCCAAGTCTGCCTTATCTCCATGCTCTTAATTTTGCCTAGGCCTTTGTGCACGTTTTTGGATCTATAGCTGCCTTGTATTATTCATGGGATTTGCATCAAGCTTTCTACCTTTGCCTTTGGATTTTGGGACTAATTGAACTGTGTGATTTACCTTGGATATATTCTACAATTGATCTTCTTTTAACCCTTTTGTTGGACACTATATTTGTTTCAATAAAAGCCTATTATTCAGACTGTCTGTTGTGTGTGTGAACTAGGGGGGTGCTCCTTGTCTGAAGTGCAACAGGCCCAGGGCTGGAAGCGGCCCTCCAAGGTAATTTACCCAGCCATTGCTCAGGGTCAACCTAAGTCTGAAACGACTTGAAAGCACACAACAACAACAATCCTATATCATCAGCCAAAAGCAGGCCGACACTTCCCATTGAAATACTAATAAGTTTATATTTGTTAAAATTGTTCTTCATTTTAATTATTGTATTTATTTACTTCATTTCTGCCCGCCCTTCTCCCACAGGGGGACTATTATTTTAAAGTGTTTTTTGCACTACAAATAAGATATGTGCAGCGTGCATAGGAATTCATTCATGGTTATTTTCAAATTATATTCTGGCCCTCCAACAGTTTGAGGGACTGTGACCTGGCCCTCTGTTTAAAAAGTTTGAGGGCCCCTGTCATAGAAAATCTCTCCCCACTTTCATTCACCTGGCTTTCCAAAAGTGGTCAAGATACTCATCATTATTTATTTTCTTTCACTAAGGTGATCCTCAATATCCTAAACCAGATTGTGCTTCCTGCTCAGCTGCCATCTCTGTTGTCGTTAGAAAAGGTTCTTCCCTTTCCCCCTCATCCCTCAGCTTTTCTCTTCTCTCTGTCCTCCTGCCTCTTCTCCCTCCCTTTCTTCTTTCCTTTCGGATTGCCTTTTATTACCTGTCTGTTTTTCATAATGGCTCTGAGTGGCCAGCACCACCAACATTCTGACACTTTAAACTGCTGGGGGGGGGGGGCTCCCAGCCTCTACATTCTAACTGAGGTGTATTTGCATAATGCCTCTAAATTGGCCAGCTCCACCAACATTCTCCCTATGACACTCTAAACTGCCAGAGGGAGGTGGTGTGGAGGATCATGGGAGTTGTAGTCCATAATGGTTTTTTTTGGATTTGTGGCCGTTGGCTCTTTTGGGGTGGGGTGGGGTGGTAAACATACCTCGTAGGGTTTTCTGGGTATGTGGGCTGTTTGTGTGTCTGCCTTGTGTGGTTTCTTTGTCTATAAGCCTGTCAGGACTTCATGAAGGATTATATATATATATATATATATATAGAGAGAGAGAGAGAGAGAGAGAGAGAGAGAGAGAGAGAGAGAGTATGTAATGGGACTTGAATACCTATAGATTTTGCTGTGGAGGGAAGAAAAGTCCTGGAACACAACGAAATGCATACCACGGTTGCACTGTATTATCTGCAGTACTGAGTCAGCTAGTGGGTTCTCCTTTACCCCAAAGAGGAAACACAAATCAGGAAACACGAGAAACTGGGAATACAGAGAATACACAGAAATGCTTTCTTAAATGGAAAAAAAGGAAAAAAAGAATGGGCATCTTTGCTCTCTATGTTGATAAGTGGAAATCAAATGGGTCATTCTGAGTGAGTAAAGCTATAGGGCAGCCAACCCACATCTGGTAGCCTGCAGAGATGTCGGACCATAAACCCTATAATCTCTAGATATGCTGACTGTGTTGGTTACGGGTGTTGATTATTGTAGTTCAATACATCTGGAGGACACCAGATTGGGGAGAGTCTGCTGTGGACAATTAGCTGGACTGTAATATTTTCTGTATGATATGGCTGTTTGTTATCCCCTCCCTGCCCCCTATTCTTTGAACCATTTCATCTACTTTAATAAAAGAAGAGCTCATCTTTTATTAACAACTTTCATCACACTTTTTTTCTTATTATGCAGGACTGGGGAGGGCAGACAAATGAACTGAAAGGTTAAAGATAATTAAAGGTAGGTGACACCATGGAAACACTCCAGGTATTATGTATCTAAGACACATAAGATGACATGAAATTGGTGTGGGAGGTAGGGAGGATTTGACAGGGACTAGCCTTTAAAAATTGTTGGTCATATTTTAAGGGGAGTTTTTAACCTAGTAAAGGCTAATGTGTTGCTGTTATGAAAGATACTGTTTTTTGAGTCTACTGAAGCAAAAATAACAAGCCTTTTTACGACACCTTAAAGAAAATTAGATTCATTACAACATAAGCTTTGAAAAATGTTTAACAAGAGTTTGTTTCTGAGAATTATTCCTACCTTTTGGGGTATTAATTAATATTGATTTGATTGGTTGTGGTAATGAAGTTAGCTGGGTAAAACAATTAATTCAAAATCATGTCAGAAACACAGAGAGGTCCAACCACTTAAGCTACCATATTTTTTTCCAGCCAAGTGGCTGGAATCACTATCAAGAATGACAAGTAGGGAAATACTTCACAATAGTCCGTGGTAAAATAAATCACTTTTAAAGGTGCTACTAGATTTTTTTTCTTTTCTCCCCATTTTCTTTCCCTCCAGTTATGATGTCTTCTTTTTGGAATACCCTCTCCACAGAGGAATAATGGGCTAATCTTGCAATCCCTGTGGTGTCACATCAGAACTTTTATTCACTTTTAATGTTAGTTACTTCTATTCTCCATGTTCTGCTTTCCCTATCAAGCTGAATCCAAAGCCCTGAAAAAAAGATGGGGGGTGGGGGAGAGACAACAACCAACACCTGAAAACTGAAACAACTGAAAACCTGGTTCTTCCACCTGGCCTTCGGAGATTAGGCTCCCCAAATGCCCCCATTCTGCGAAACCTTTCCCCCCTATGTGACCCTTTGTGTCCGACACTACTCCAGTAGAGGGACAATTATCAGAGTTTGAAAAAAGTCTGCATGTGGACAGAAGCAATTAAGTAAGCCATGGTGCTGAGTTTTCAAGCCCTGAACAGGGCAGTTGATGACTTTGGCTAATAGAAGATTCTCATTCCTAGGGTTATCATAAGTTGAAGCACATAACAATAGGAAAACAAGAAAGTAAATATTATACATTGTTAGAAGCCACTGGAATTATTAAAGGTACAAGCACTTTAAATAACAAGTTGGGCTTGAATGTTTAAAGAAAAGTTGTTTTTTTTCCTGAAATAGGTGTTGATTGCCTGGGATGGAAGTCACAATTTTTGTCCTCAAAGCACCTTACATGATCAACAACCTGGCCTGCACTGTCTAGGCCTATTGAAAAGAGTGACATCCATCTCAAATTTTGAGGAATATTAGTTAAATCGAAACATCACATTTCCTTTCTCCATATGTACAAATCTGCTTCTTCCTGTGTATATGTGACATGGAAGAAATAGATAGAACACTGCTAAACCAAGAGCATTCACTAGACTGGGGACAACTGGTTCACAACCTGTACTCAATGCCCACTACTAAAATGCCTTCTTGTCCATTCTCCCTCATGTCATAAAAGTGTTATGTACCTTGAAGACACTGACATTATTTTTGTGAGTCAACAAAACATCTCCCCTTTAAACTTGGAAAAATTACTTTTGGAGCCTTATTGTTATGGGATTTGTAGTTGTTCGGGCACGGCCCCATGTAAGCCGCTCCGAGTCCCCTTTGGAGAGATGGATGCAGGTTAGAAATAGATTATTATAATTATAATTATAATTATTATTATATGTTTCTTTAAGATATATCCCAGAGGCATGGAATTTAACTAATTGTCAGCACTGTTGCCAAAAGGCTGGAACTCCAAGATAGACATTTTCCATCTATTGTTAAATGGTCGGAATAACTCTCTGATTCAGTTGCTAATTTATTTATTTATTTATTTCCGGCATTTTACTCCGCTCTTCTCAACCCCTGAGGGGGGACTCAGAGCGGCTTACAAAAAGGCACAATTTGATGCCCACACAGTAAAACACAATATAATGAGCAAGTGTTTTTATAGGGGCCAGCTTCAAGAAAACGAGGTTTTGGATGTATGGTCAGCTTGTATCAATACATATACCCAGCCCACATTCAAACCCTCCGTGCTTTTCTTTTTTCTCTCTTCCCTTTGTATCATCATACTTTATATACTGCAATAGAAATAAGATGACAAAAACCGCACAATTTTCCTACACTCTGTCTTCCAAAGGAACCAAAGTACAAGTAGTGCTGTCCTTGTAACTTTTCACCATGGAACTAAAACAGAAAATGAAGCTGCTTTTATTGAAACTGAGAAAGATCTTTGGACATTCTGCAGCTCTTGATTAGCGGTGCCATTTGGCATCACTAAGAAAGTGCTATTTTATATCCAGTATGGGTATAAAATGTGAATGCTTACAGACACAGGATTTTTCCCTTGCATCAATTGAATTGGGATTACCAAAAAAACAGTAGAGAGCAGTGTGGAGCCATCTTTGAAACAGGAGGGATGTGATAGGTAC
Organism: Anolis apletophallus; assembly: GCA_030556195.1. Taxonomy (NCBI): domain Eukaryota; kingdom Metazoa; phylum Chordata; class Lepidosauria; order Squamata; family Anolidae; genus Anolis; species Anolis apletophallus. The sequence goes on along the minus strand of JARBWK010000005.1, from coordinate 122,487,800 downwards.
TATCAAGCATCTCACAGAAGGGAAAAGAAGAAATTTGTTGGTTGATGTCTTTCCAGTTCTCTGTCTTGCCAGTGTGTTCCCAGACTTACTGCAGATACTCAAGTTTTGGTTCTACACAAATACCTTTCTGACTTAGAGGAAAGAAAAATGATACGAAAGCATCCTAAGACAGCTGAGCACTGTTTTGTTTGAAGGGCAATTTTTTAAAAACTACCTGAGAATGTTCTGTTTTAGATTCAGAAACTAATGTATTGAAAGACTTTATTTTAGAATACGGGGCACGCCTGTCAGTATTCCACTGCCTAGATCCATTATTTCTGTGACAGAGCACTTAGTGCGTGCGCACACACACACATATATACATATACATACACACACACATACATACACACATATATACACATACATACACACCTTATATATATATATACATACACACACACACCTTAAAAATAAAAAATGGGGAATCAGGTGTGTCTTCTTGATCTCCTTTGTTTTTTTTTGTTGTTTACAATTCTGTCACACTGTTCATCTCAGTTTGGTTGCACTTGAATATAATTAAAGTCGGGAATGAGCGCCATTAAAACAAAACATTGTTGTGTGAGAGAGCACGTCTGCCGGCATCACACTGCTTGTCACTAAATGTGCATGCTTTGGTTCTAATTAGGAGGAAAGGAAGACGTCAGCCAGAAAGATGTCTGCAAATGACACAATCTGGTCCTGTCTGCATTTATCATATCATAAAGATAATACTGTCCTTTCTCGTTCTCCAGCCCTCCCCTCAACCACCCTCATTAGCCTCAGGTAATTTATTACTTGTGAAATGCAGCAATGTTTCAGAATGATCCCAGACATGTATTTTGCGGTGTCAGAAGTGTCACATAATGGTTCCAGACAGATGATGTAATGAGACAGAAAACTTTCAGGAAGCTTTCAAACTTTCATCTAAGAATTGAGAAATGTGACAACAGCTGACTGTATCAGATACTGCAACTTGTGCTTGTCTGTACCAGCTCTGAAGCTTGCAAAGTTGAGTGTCTCTTCTCAGCAGGGCCGTAGCCAGGATTTTGATTGGGGGGAGGGCTGAGTTTGGTTCGGGGGGGGGGCCTGAGACTGGGTGGAATAGGGTCTACCCTAGCAAACCTTTGTATTGTCCCAATAACCTCATTAATGTGGGATATAATGAGCATGGTGATCAGATCATGATATGAATAAACATAACAGTTTAAATAATGTACCAGTAAGGCCTTTTCGTGAGAATTTGGGGGCTGAAGTAGCCCCCCTATGCCTGCCTAATGTCTTAAGCCTAAATATAAACATGTCTTTAAATTTAGATCATGGTCAAAGGCCTTACTATTGGGGTCTCTATCATGCAAAAATGAGGTGTTCAATGCTTGAAGAGTAGGCCTTTTGGTTGTGATACATATTGTTTCTATGTTGGTGCCTAGTACAAACCTTTTTTTTGTTTTCCAACATTTTCCCTCAGAGACAGAAAACATGGGCGTGTCTCCCTCCCTGTATTTTAGTATTTTTGCTTTTATTTGTAAAAAAAGGGGGTGCAACCCATATCTTGGGGTGACGATAAGGGCTCTGTATTCTGGAACAATAGAATATCATAAAAGTATTGCATCTATATATATAAAGGAGACGCGGTCGTGCAAAGAAGAATATAGACAAAGAAACTATAAGTCGCAGAAGCACCAAACTTGGCAGCCTACTGGACCATTACACTCGCTACAGACAACAGCAAAAAACCGGACCTACGTCCTCCCAGCACCCCAAAAACGATCCCCAAAAAATTGCCAACGGAACTCCCAACCCCGGCCACTTCGCTGCCAGCGCGAACGTTTAGAACGTTCGCACATGGCAGCCAGAGCGCCTCCTCCGCCTCCTCAGGAAGAGCGGAGGGGGGGGGGGACCTGGAAGGAGGAGGGGAAACCCCTCCCCTCCTCCCCCCAAGCCCCTCCCCCTCCTCCCGGGCTCCCGCCTCCCGCCCGGTTCCAAAGCCTGGCGGAGGGGCGGGGCCAGGAGGCGGGACACGCCTCCCCCCAAGCCCCCTCCCCCTCCTCCCGGGCTCCCGCCTCCCGCCCGGTTCCAAAGCCGGGCGGAGGGGCGGGGCCAGGAGGCGGGACACTCCTCCCCCCTCCCAAGCCCCTCCCCCCTCCTCCCGGGCTCCCGCCTCCCCGCCCGGTTCCAAAGCCTGGCGGGGGGCGGGGCCAGGAGGCGGGACACGCCTCCCCCCTCCCAAGCCCCGCCCCCTCCTCCCCCGGGCTCCCGCCTCCCGCCCGGTTCCAAAGCCTGGCGGGGCGGGGCCAGGAGGCGGGACACGCCTCCCCTCCCAAGCCCCTCCCCCTCCTCCCGGGCTCCCGCCTCCCGCCCGGTTCCAAAGCCTGGCGGAGGGGCGGGCCAGGAGGCGGGACACGCCTCCCTCCCAAGCCCCCCCCTCCTCCCGGGCTCCCGCCTCCCGCCCGGTTCCAAAGCCTGGCGGAGGGGCGGGGCCAGGAGGCGGACACTCCTCCCCTCCCAAGCCCCCCCCCTCCTCCCGGGCTCCCGCCTCCCCGCCCGGTTCCAAAGCCTGGCGGAGGCGGGGCCAGGAGGCGGGACACCTCCCCCTCCCAGCCCCTCCCCCTCCTCCCCGGGCTCCCGCCTCCCCGCCCGGTTCCAACGCCCGGCGGGGGGCGGGGCCCGGAGGCGGGACACGCCCCCCCCCTCCCAAGCCCCTCCCCCCTCCTCCCGGGCTCCCGCCCCCCGCCCGGTTGCAAATCCTGGGGGGGGCGGGGCCAGGAGGCGGGTCACTCCTCCCCTCCCAAGCCCCTCCCCCTCCTCCCGGGCTCCCGCCTCCTCGCCCGGTTCCAAAG